>CABFVX010004694.1:37694-49789 GCA_902151425.1 Timema shepardi
CCCCCCCCCTGATGTGAAATAAAGACCGAAACCGTGGACAAACGCTCCGCTGACCAATGAGAACGTTCTTGTAGCCTACTACCCCCTCCTCTACCCTTTACTGGCTCTCTATTAGCTCCCTGCATGGTAGGGGCTCCCAATAATACCTCACAGACATTACTATCGGGGAAATAATATTACAACCTAAATTAAAGTTAGCATCATGGAGTGCGATATTAACTAATCAAACGGTCAGTTTTAGTGATGGATAAACCTTTGTAAAGTTACGGCACTAATCAGGCCTACAAACCCCAGAAAGGGGTGCCTTCTACCTTGCGGAACACTGTTAGACAAACCTTTGTAAAGTTACGGCACTAATCAGGCCTGCAAACCTCAGAAAGGGGTGCCTTCTACCTCGCGGAACACTGTTAGACAAACCTTTGTAAAGTTACGGCACTAATAAAGCCTAAAAACCCCAGAAAGAGGTGCCTTCTACCTTGCGAAACACTGTTAGACAAACCTTTGTAAAGTTACGGCACTAATCAGGCCTGCAAACCCCAGAAAGGGGTGCCTTCTACCTTGAGAAACACTGTTAGACAGACCTTTGTAAAGTTAAGGCACTAATCAGGCCTACAAACCTCAGAAAGGGGTGCCTTCTACCTTGCGGAACACTGTTAGACAGACCTTTGTAAAGTTACGGCACTAATCAGGCCTACAAACCCCAGAAAGGGGTGCCTTCTACCTTGAGAAATACTGTTAGACAGACCTTTGTAAAGTTAAGGCACTAATCAGGCCTACAAACCTCAGAAAGAGGTGCCTTCTACCTTGCGAAACACTGTTAGATAGACCTTTGCAAAGGGACGGCACTAATCAGGCCTGCAAACCTCAGAAAGGAGTGCCTTCTACCTTGCGAAACACTGTTAGATAGACCTTTGTAAAGTTACGGCACTAATCAGGCCTGCAAACCTCAGAAAGAGGTGCCTTCTACCTTGCGAAACACTGTTAGATAGACCTTTGCAAAGGGACGGCACTAATCAGGCCTGCACACCTCAGAAAGGAGTGCCTTATACCTTGCGAAACACTGTTAGACAGACCTTGGTGCTCCCACGTGACTGATTCATAGACTGGCAGGGTCGGGACAATAATAAGCTATGTCACACCAACTATAGCACTTACAGTTATTATTGTGCTCCTTAACAGAACACATTGTGCACTTATTTCCAAAGTCCCGGGTTTGTATCATGTTAGGGCAAACAAACCATTATTTATGCTAATAAATGATTGCATTTTTAAAACCTGATGTATTAATATTTCAGAATTACTATAATGTGACTTAGCCTATTATCGCCCCGAAGCCTTCACATCACATTCAATAAAAAGCGGGTCATTGAAACAGATGTTAATTTGAAGTATTTAACGCGCGATCTCTGAACTTACTGACCATACCAGAATACGGAACAAACACAACACCCAGACCCCCTCCCCTGACTCTAACTCCTCGCCGTTACCACCAATGACAACTGTTTCAGCCCTGACGGGAATCGAACACTGGAGTCTCTGCTTTGTGGATAGGCGCGCAACCAACTGAGTTTAGGTGTCGGATATTGTGTTTTATTGAGTCGTCCCATCAACATGGGTTCGTTGTTTATCATCTATCAACTTTATATAACTTAATTAAAATAGAGAATTGATCTATTGATAAAATTGATTTCAAAGTACAACATATCTTAATCATTATGTCGTCACCACATGTTTTTAAATAATTACAAATTCTTAGCCCCTCAAAATACCACGTAAAAATGTAAAACAAATTATACATTTTATTTGAAGATATCAGCTATTTGAGAAGATCAGCTGGACAGACAGACAGACAGGGCTACCAATGAACAAGTCCTAAGAAGAGTGGGTGAGAGTATCAGCTGGACAGACAGACAGACAGGGTTACCAATGAACAAGTCCTGAGAAGAGTGGGTGAGAGTATCAGCTGGACAGACAGACAGACAGGGTTACCAATGAACAAGTCCTAAGAAGATACCTATTTCGGGTGCGATTCCTCGGTACAAAGCAAACTGGATCAGACACAACCTTAGGAGGAACTGTTCTGACGTCATAGAAGCAAAGGTTGGGGGAAAGAGGAGCTTAGGAAGGAGGATGATTTAAATATTGGATGACTTGAAGGAAAGAAGAACATTCTGGGAGCTGAAGGAGGCAGAGGACAGGACGTATTGGAGGTCCAAGTTCACTGACCAACCTGTCAAAAGACAGAACACACAATAATAATAAAAATAGCGTAATTCAATTTCAATGTATATTTCTTTCATTATAGTGCTGGCCAACAGTGGTAAGACCTATAACAGGCCAGCCCTGAGAAGTACACTAGTACCTTACAAATATAAATATCTACACGAGAAAATAAGGTTAGCAATAATAGCTAGATAATGTTATATACTGTTGAATAGTTCCGGAAAAAATAGTAGTTAATAATGATAAGAATAAAAAATAGAAATAGTAACAACTGACTAAAGAATGGTTTCAAGCAGTAACAATATGCAAAATATAAATCAGAATATTGTGAATTTAAATAATATAGGCAGAACCTCTTAGTGATAAATTATTGAAATGGGGTTTCCTTAAATACATCTCTGAGTTTAGCTTTCCTTTTATGATAAAAGTCAAACTCGACAAATCTAGAATTGGCGCTATGGATACAACGACCTATAGGGCTCGTCTTATCAAAGATATTGAGAGAAAATAATTTTGGATTACGAGATGCCCGAGAAGGGATATGAACGCCTACATAGTCAAGGGAAATTTGCAAGAAATTTTGCTATTGAAAATATTAAAAACCAAAAGGGAATCACAATAAAGTCTACGTGAGAAGAGAGTTTGGAGCCCTAAGAGGTTTAGAATTAGGTCGTAATGATAATAAATCCGGTTACTAAAGAATTTATCAAAACACACAGCGACAAATTTTCCTTGAACGTTTTCCAAACTAAGAGTCAGTCAAGGTGATGGAATTCCAAGCAACAGTAGCGTATTCTAACTTAGATCTAACCAGGGCGTAATACAGACATAAAAAACAGTCAACTTTCTTAAATGATGACGTAACATATTTAATAAGTCCAAGTAATTTCAATGAATGGGAAATTATTTGGCCAACATGACAGTGGAAAGTTTGTTATCCAGGAGAACACCAATATCATTAATATAAAGGATGTTTTCATAGACCAAATTATAAGTAAAAAAGAAAGGATTAGTTTCCCTATTAAAAGAGACTTGGTCTTGGATTCATTAATAGACATTCTATTTTCCAAAGACCATTGTAGAAAACCATCTACATCATTTTGTAGCTCTATACAATCTGCGAATGATTTAATAATCTTAAATAATTTTACATCATCAGCAAAACGTAAATAATTAGATGATTTCAAATATTTACCAATGTCATCAATAAATACATTAAAGAGAAGAGGACCTAAATTAGAACCCTGAGGTATGCCACAGGGTGCTAAAAATGTATTTGAGGTATGTGAATCAATTTTAATAATGAATGATCCTTCATGCAAATAACTGCTGAACCAATTTACATAAGAGTGAGAAAGTCCAAAATTACCAAGCTTAGAGAGAATGCTGACATAGGTCAAATGCCCTACTTTGGTCAAAATAAACAGCATCAACCTGACCTTGGGCAGAGACTTGAGGGGCAACATGCCCAAGAAATTCCACTAAATTAGTGACAGTGGATTATCTGAAAGATTATTTTTAAGGTGGTGGAAAGTATACTCATGTATGATTCTCTCGAATAGTTTGGAGAAAGTGTTTAAGAGAAAAATTGGTCTATAATTACAAACTTTTGTATACCCCTTTTTAATTTCTCGCTATCTTACAGGTAGAGAAAGTATTGTGATCGTAAAAAAATTGAAATGGAGATTTTGATGAATCTCAACGTTTTATGCCCCCCTGAATCCGAAAAAATGGTTTTTGAATTTCTGTCTATCTGTCTGTCTGTACCTCCAACTAGAGCCTAAACTATTTTACCGACCAGACTAAAACTTAGTATTTAAGGTATTCATAGGGTTGCCCCGAGGGATTTTTGGAATTGGATATCTAGCACTAGAATTAAGGGTAGTTTACAGAAGGGCAAACAGAGGAAAAGTCGAGATTCTCAAAATCGGCTCAAAAGATTTTGATTAAATTTCATTTCTGAACATTTATAAATCTTCCAAACAAAATGGATACATTAAATATTTCGAAAAAATTGCTTTAAGGGCTCCGGTCAGTTGCGTAAATTATATATTTTTTAATCATATCTCCGAGACTATTTGAGATATGAAATTACTTATCGTTACAAATATGTATATATATTTATAATACAAATATTTTAATCGAGGCATATTCTTATAAAACCAATAACTTTCAAGCTATACGTAAATATTTATATTTTTTAACTTTTCGAGCAATACAGGTAAAGTATTGCAACCATAAAAAAATATAACCTGAAATGTTGATGGATGTTAACGTCTCATGACCCCCGAACCCTAAAAAGTGGTCTTTGCAATGTCATCTGTCAGTGTCTGTTCAAACTAAAAATTAAGAGTAGTTTAATAAAGGGTAAAAAGAGAAAACAAAAATTTTCTCAAAATAGACTCTAACGATTTTGATTAAAATTGGCTCTGTCTATAATCAAAGTAGTTTTGACCAATTTACGAAAGAGACAAATGCGAATAGAATACACCATTATTTGTTTTTTTTAAACGTTTTGAAAATTTTCCTAATATAGTATTTAAGAGTAGAAAAAAACGAATTAGGATATTAGGATGAATTAAGAATAGTAATTTGAGGAATGTGCGTTTTGATTTTCCTTTGGACTAAATTGGTAAAATTATCTACAGCCAAATTAACATCCGTAGTAGAATAAACACAAGACTAATCAGCAGTGGCCAGGTGGGTCCTTGTAGAGACTAAGGTAATCACCACGTGCATAGTTAATATATGTGGTGAGGGTGTCATTAACTTTAGTAGCAATAGGTACATCTAGTGAAATCAATAAGGGCGGATGGGTGACCTGGCGGTCTAGGGGGTAAGGTGTCAGCCTTCTATGCTGGCGGCCGGGGTTCAATCCTCGGTCCCGGCACAGATTTATCTGATTACCAAACCCTTCCTTCACCACTGACAAGACATCTTGTGAATGTGAGGAATGCCAGGCCTCCACCGTGGTTCGGATTCCACGTTAAACTGTAGGTCCTCCATTCCATCTCACAATCACCCTACCATTACACATTANTCCTCCATTTCATCTCACAATCACCCTACCATTACACATTAGCGTAAGTGCGTATAACCCGAACGGGCAGTAAGACGCGGTGCTAACAATAATAATAATAACAAGGGTGGATGAGCTAAATTAATATTCACCAGTGATTGAGAACAACGAGTTATTAGGGGGTGGTTGAAAATATCAAAAACCAGGTCAAGGAGGTTAGTGTCATTATCAGCTTCATTAAGTTGTTCTAACCCTGCTATGTTGGTCGGATATAATAATAATAATAATAATAATAATAATAATTTACTGACTGTCGAATTGGTTTGAATTAGTTCCCTGTCGCCCAAATAGCGTAAGTAAATAAAATATATATTAAAAAATGGTACAGTACTAGTAGAGACTTCTCTTTCCTTTATCTACAAATGGTACAGTACTAGTAGAGACTTCTCTTTCCTTTATCTACAAATGGTACAGTACTAGTAGAGGCTTCTCTTTCCTTTATCTACAAATGGTACAGTAACTAGTAGAGACTTCCCTTTCATTTATCTACAAATGGTACAGTACTAGTAGAGACTTCTCCTTCCTTTATCTACAAATGGTACAATACTAGTAGAGGCTTCTCTTTCCTTTATCTACAAATGGAGACATTTACTCAAAGCTCGTAAGGTATGTGATACGAAACAATATGCATTGTTACAGACACATAATGTAACCACCAGAGATCATACACAAGATAATAAACAAGTCACTGTCAGATGAACATATTTAACAAACAAAAAATGCATTTCTCTTTAACAAAGCACTTAACAATCGTTTCCCCATTTCTCAAACCTAAATTTAAAATATATATTGGCCAATATTCTCTAGACTAATGGTTTTATAAAAATATATTTTTAAATAAAAGTTTATTATTATTATTATTAGGAAGCTTACTATAGGGTTGCAGTTATACGTTATTTCATATTTGAGAGTTTAGGAGATATCGAAATTGGAAATACTCCCTTATGTAAGGTTCACTCTAAAGTCATTTTCTCGGAAAAAATGAGTTGCAAATTTTGTTTATAAACTTAAAGAGTGTCTAAAATGTGTTTGCTTGAGAGCGTTTTACGAGCGAGGTATAGGCACGAACTAGCGCCGTGAGAAAGCTCGACCTGTCATCAACTCATACAGTCGTGTACTCCAAGTTGCCTAAGCTTCCTCTCTCAGGCGTTCCAGCAATTAAAACATCTACCTTCAACCTTTATAAAAACGTTCTCTAAAGAAATATTTTTAATGAACGTTGGAGGTTACTAAAAATAAAATTTTAAATATCTAACGTTTTATGTGGAGCAATTATTTTATAAGACAACACCAGACAAGATTTTTTTTTTCCCCGGAACGTTACACCATCATTAATATATTCTGAGCATGACCAGCGAAGCTCGAGAGACCAAAATTATATTTACTTTAAGGATATAATATTTGTAAATTATTAAAAATGACACCTGGACACTGGAATAGACCCCGGGACCATTGACTCACTACACCAGTGATGATTTTCCGACGTACATCGCAGGCTCTTCCTTAAGACATGATTGAAGAATGACCTTGAACATGGGACGAGGCCTGGATAGCTCAGTGGTTAGAGCATTGATGTTCAATCAATGGGTCCTGGGTCCGAGCCCTGTGACCAGGTATTGTCTTTAAAAATGTACTAATTAATATTATTTACTGAAAGTGAAAAAAAGATTAATATATTTTAAGTTGTCTGCTGGACCATATTTCTCTAAACTACCTGTCATATTTCTACTTTCTATGACAGAAACCTTATTGGTCAAATTTCATATCAAAGTCAGATAGTTATCACGTCTATGTACCATTCATCTACCTGTAAGGTAGCAACTTACTTTGTTTGGTTCCACTATGGTGTAGTTTACAAGATAGTCATAGTGTAATCAGTCAAGGTAAGACTGCTACCTTGCTTGGTTCCTCTATGGTGTGGTTTATAAGATAGTCATAGTGTAATCAGTCAAGGTAAGACTGCTACCTTGCTTGGTTCCACTATGGTGTAGTTTATAAGATAGTCATAGTGTAATCAGTCAAGGTAAGACTGCTACCTTGCTTGGTTCCACTATGGTGTAGCTTGTAAGATAGTCATAGTGTAATCAGTCAAGGTAAGACTGCTACCTTGCTTGGTTCCACTATGGTGTAGCTTATAAGATAGTCATAGTGTAATCAGTCAAGGTAAGACTGCTACCTTGCTTGGTTCCACTATGGTGTAGCTTATAAGATAGTCATAGTGTAATCAGTCAAGGTAAGACTGCTACCTTGCTTGGTTCCACTATGGTGTAGCTTATAAGATAGTCATAGTGTAATCAGTCAAGGTAAGACTGCTACCTTGCTTGGTTCCACTATGGTGTAGCTTATAAGATAGTCATAGTGTAATCAGTCAAGGTAAGACTGCTACCTTGCTTGGTTCCACTATGGTGTAGCTTATAAGATAGTCATAGTGTAATCAGTCAAGGTAAGACTGCTACCTTGCTTGGTTCCACTATGGTGTAGCTTATAAGATAGTCATAGTGTAATCAGTCAAGGTAAGACTGCTACCTTGCTTGGTTCCACTATGGTGTAGTTTATAAGATAGTCATAGTGTAATCAGTCAAGGTAAGACTGCTACCTTGCTTGGTTCGACTATGGTGTAGTTTATAAGATAGTCATAGTGTAATCAGTCAAGGTTGCAGGGTTAACCAAGTGTATGTCACATGTGTGACTTCCATACTTTTTGAACAAATTGATGGCGTTAGAGAATAGTTGACAAACGCAAGTATTGAAGGGAACTAAAACAATATTAGCAGCGCCTCCGTTCACGGAGGGAAGTTCTATTTTAAAAAGTATGTTTGAGCTCTTATAAACCTACTAATCACGCTCTGTCCTCGTTTAGGAATTAACTAACTTACTACACGTATTTAATTTATGAGGCCCATAGTACCCTGAGCAGTTGTAGCCAAAAATAATATATTTATCACAATATTAACTGACTTACCTTGTATATATTTTAATTCTTCCACAATTAACGCAACAACCCAACAAAATTACGAATAAAATCTAAGAAGAGTGGTTTCGAGACCGGCGAAATATTTTTCCAAATTTAAATTACAAATAAGAACCTACTCACAGCTATTTTGATCTCTCTACTCCCCGGACAGTGAGAAAGCGGTCCAAATGTCAGTGTTCTGGTTGCGAGGAAGGTCGGAGTTAGAATCCCGGTCGATTGTAATGTGAGTGGATCTATATTCTCCCTCCTCAAATTTGGAGAACATTTCCATTCAATGTTAACTTCCTCCCACCCCAGCGTAGCCAATATGTACAGTAGAGCACCTGTCCAGAACGAACGACGACACGTGAAGGGGCAGCTCCGGAGAACTGGGAGACTACTCTCCCAATCTCAGAGTGGTAGCTCGTGTCCTAATTAGAGGTGTAGGCGCGTGACGCCGTCAGTTGCATTGGAGAGGTAATCACAGACGGACACTTGACTGACAGAGTGATTACAAGATGGGTGGAGTGAGACGGGAGGTTGAGGGCTGAGAGGAGTGAGAGGGGAGGTTGAGGGCTGGGTGGAGTGAGAGGGGAGGCTGAGGGCTTAGAGGAGTGAGAGGGGAGGCTGAGGGCTGGGTGGAGTGAGATGGGAGGCTGAGGGCTTAGAGGAGTGAGAGGGGAGGCTGAGGGCTGGGTGGAGTGATAGGGGAGGCTGAGGGCTGGGTGGAGTGATAGGGGAGGCTGAGGGCTGGGTGGAGTGAGAGGGGAGGCTGAGGGCTGGGTGGAGTGAGAGGGGAGGCTGAGGGCTGGGTGGAGTGAGAGGGGAGGCTGAGGGCTGGGTGGAGTGAGAGGGGAGGCTGAGGGCTGGGTGGAGTGAGAGGGGAGGCTGAGGGCTGGGTGGAGTGAGAGGGGAGGCTGAGGGCTGGGTGGAGTGAGAGGGGAGGCTGAGGGCTGGGTGGAGTGAGAGGGGAGGCTGAGGGCTGGGTGGAGTGAGAGGGGAGGCTGAGGGCTGGGTGGAGTGAGAGGGGAGGCTGAGGGCTGGGTGGAGTGAGAGGGGAGGCTGAGGGCTGGGTGGAGTGAGAGGGGAGGCTGAGGGCTGGGTGGAGTGAGAGGGGAGGCTGAGGGCTGGGTGGAGTGAGAGGGGAGGCTGAGGGCTGGGTGGAGTGAGAGGGGAGGCTGAGGGCTGGGTGGAGTGAGAGGGGAGGCTGAGGGCTGGGTGGAGTGAGAGGGGAGGCTGAGGGCTGGGTGGAGTGAGAGGGGAGGCTGAGGGCTGGGTGGAGTGAGAGGGGAGGCTGAGGGCTGGGTGGAGTGAGAGGGGAGGCTGAGGGCTGGGTGGAGTGAGAGGGGAGGCTGAGGGCTGGGTGGAGTGAGAGGGGAGGCTGAGGGCTGGGTGGAGTGAGAGGGGAGGCTGAGGGCTGGGTGGAGTGAGAGGGGAGGCTGAGGGCTGGGTGGAGTGAGAGGGGAGGCTGAGGGCTGGGTGGAGTGAGAGGGGAGGCTGAGGGCTGGGTGGAGTGAGAGGGGAGGCTGAGGGCTGGGTGGAGTGAGAGGGGAGGCTGAGGGCTGGGTGGAGTGAGAGGGGAGGCTGAGGGCTGGGTGGAGTGAGAGGGGAGGCTGAGGGCTGGGTGGAGTGAGAGGGGAGGCTGAGGGCTGGGTGGAGTGAGAGGGGAGGCTGAGGGCTGAGAGGAGTGAGAGGGGAGGCTGAGGGCTGGGTGGAGTGAGAGGGGAGGCTGAGGGCTGGGTGGAGTGAGAGGGGAGGCTGAGGGCTGGGTGGAGTGATAGGGGAGGCTGAGGGCTGGGTGGAGTGAGAGGGGAGGCTGAGGGCTGGATTGAATGAGAGGGGAGGCGGAGGGCTGGATTGAGTGAGAGGGGAGGCTGAGGGCTGGATTGAGTGACAGGTGAGGCTGAGGGCTGAGAGGAGTGATAGGGGAGGCTGAGGGCTGGATTGAGTGATAGGGAAGGCTGAGGGCTGGATTGAGTGAGAGGGGAGGCGGAGGGCTGGGTGGAGTGAGTGGACAAACAAACAAGTGACGATAGATGGCCGTTAAGTTGGGGTTGTATGGGTCGCGAGAAATGACAGTTTTTTTGCAGTTTTCCTAACAAAATAATTTTTGTCCAAAATAAATCAAATCTTTCTTAACTATAAACATAGAGTTTAGTTTCCTTCACTGGGAGATATCAACATAATTGTTGAATATATGTCATGAACATGGCGGCATTAGATGAGAAACATTTTAAAGAAGATAAGAAGTTGTCAATAAATTCTATGACATCCTTGGCAGATATTCAACAAATGTTCACGATGTGAAGAAAATTAAATTATCTTTCTACTGAAACAATATTTTACTAATGTTGGAGAAAAAAGTGTTTTGGTATAAAAAAAACCCTGCAAAATCATTGCCCTTAACTCGTGTTTACAATATCCTGACCGTAAGTAGAGAACTACTTTCCCTGAGCTCTGTTAGATCAACACGAGTGAAACTACAAGTCTTACATTTCATCTAAACACTTTTCACGGTATTTAGTATAGTCCTAAATTTAGAGCACTCTTGTTATTGAAAAGATGCAACAATGGCTTGACGCTTAGAAAATTTGTGTTTAAAATATGCAACTATGGCTTGACGCTTAGAAAGTTTGTGTTTACAAGAAGCAAAAATGGTTTGACGATTAGAAAGTTTGTGTTTACAAGAAGCAACAATGGTTTAACGCTTATAAAGTTTGTGTTTACAAGATGCAACAATGGCTTGACGCTTAGAAAGTTTGTGTTTACAATATGCAACAATGGCTTGACGCTTAGAAAGTCTGTGTTTACAAGATGCAACAATGGTTTGACGCTTATAAAGTTTGTGTTTACAAGATGCAACAATGGCTTGACGCTTATAAAGTTGGTGTTTACAAGATGCACATTATCTGGTAGCATAATATCTTTACCTATTAGGGTCATTGCATCCTCTATAACAATATCCTGTTAGTGATAAATTAAATTAAAGATCTGGAGACTGGATGTTGTGTCTTTTATGGATTCAAGTCAGTTCATAAGTCGTTTGCTGATAAAACCGGACTCTGTAACTGGGAATGAACATGGACTGAAATAATCTTATCAAGGAGAGATGACCAATAATATATTACCAATGATGGGAGACCAATGATACATGACCAAGTATATTTGACCAATTACCTATGCTTATAGAACCATGAGCATGGATGCAACACTAAGAACATTGACTATGATATATCATAATGTTCTCAGTGTTACAAGGATGCACAATAAGAACATTGACTATAATATATCATAATGTTCTCAGTGTTATAAGAATGTAACAATAACAACATTGACTATGACATATCATAATGTTCTCAGTGTTGCATCCTTGTGGGGGAGAGAGCTATTTTCTCCCATCATGCAAATGGAAACTCGAGAATTAAAACAATTTACAAGTGAAGAGAATTATTCCTAGCAGGTGTTTGGCAAAATGAACCCCCCCCCCAAACTCACCCCCAACAGAGGGTGGCCTCAGATACGTGTTAAGGGCTGTAAAGAGGGAAACTACCTTTAATTTATATAAAATTGCACTCCCAGAATTAGCACGACCACTCAATTTCAGAAAGAAGTGCGCTCCATTTTTTTTTCAGTTTAGAAAAGTGTTCTGTTCTATTCCCATGGGGGTGGTTATTGAAACAACCCCTACAACTAAATGTAGGCCCTATTAGTGGTGCAACAAGAGAATTATTATTATTATTTTTGTGGGTTTTTATTTGTTTTGGGAGAGGATTTAGTCTCGGCCCCATTATTAAATTGGCCAAACAGTTTTGTCGGGGAGGATTGTTGGGGGGGGGGGGG
>CABFVX010004694.1:50542-61371 GCA_902151425.1 Timema shepardi
AGCGTCTCCCTTTTTTAAACAAATTTGGGGTGATAATCAAGCCTTTAACCGAGCTTTTGGGTAACTGTATTTTTAAATGTATTTATTTATTTTCAAGACCGTAACCAGCCAATAATTTCAGAGGGGGTTGGGGGGGGGGGCCACATCCCCCAATTTCCGAAAGCTAGAAATAATTATAATTGATTAACAGTTCTAGAAGCTCTCTGAAGTGATTTATTTTATGGTAACACGGCCCCCTAATTTGTACTTGTATCCTAATTTTTATATTGTTTGAACCATAAATAAAGCAATTTTGATGATAAAATTTGGGGGTGGTTTGAGATCCCAACCCACCCCCCGGGCGACAGTCTTGTTTATTGGTTCATACTGGTTTTTAAAGCTACAAGGATTGTTCAGTGCAACTTGAATTATTATTTATTTCAGTTTACTTGAATCTGAGCTAGATATACAATTGAGCTTAAATATATTTACTTAGATTGGCAGATATTGTTCAAATCGTGTATTTTAGATTAACAAATTTAACTGACTTTATTACAGCGGCTTCCAACATTTTGTAGTTTATAACCTCAACTTTTCTCTCTGCGGCCATCGCAACCCTTTGATAACTTAAAACCGTTCAAATCCTGGTTTTAAAGTTTCCCCCCTGTGTATTACTACCAGCCCAGACTATCTACAATTAGCTACACCAGTGGGATAGGTAACATTTAGAGGAAATGTACACTTATTTGCTTGGGGGGGATAATAGGATAAACTACCCCTGGCCAGAATTAAAATCCTTATTTCACCTTCAGCAACAAACCAAACCAAAACACGCATGTCCACTAAGGCTTGTTTTAATTATTATGAATTGCTTATAGTAATGATTATATGCGACTAATATGTAGTAAAATAGAATCAACAATCCCAGGAGGGGGGGGGAGGTTTTATATAATGCTATCAGCGTTACAAGGCTGCACAGCAAACAAGTCAGCAAGAAGCTATCAGAACGGAACAGCCAGAAGGAACCTGAGCAGTAGCTTGGTCGTTTTTAGCACTTTAACAACTTACGTTTCTATTAGAACTACGCATCTTCTTACGGTCTTTAAAATCCTTGGAAAAGTACATATAAAGCTAAAACCTCACTCAAAACACGCTGTGACCTCAAGTTGGAAACCGCTGCTTTATTATAACACACTTGTAAGCAATATTTAACTAGTAAGCTCCCGGAGATGTAGAACTCGCTCGTCACTTTACCAAAAAACTAAAAATTTGGCCATGTTTATTTAAAAACATTTTCAACTATAAAATAAAGCAATAAAAATGGAATGTATCGATATTTCTACAGTATTTTGGTACCTGTCTACCAATGTCCTGCCTCATAACCTCATGGATGTTGCCCTAAAATGTTAATACTGGTACGTCAATAAACTGTTCGAAACATATTGTAACTTAGCGCACGAGGGTGAAGGGGCTTTCCCTGAACTTTTATTAAATAACTTATGGCAAATTCGAAATCAGCACGCTAAGCCACATGGTTATACGAAATTTAATGAAAATCGAACACTAAATAAGGAATTTAAAAAGGTATCCCAAACTTGAAAATGATAAAGGGTGAAAAAAAAACTTTAGTTTTCGTTTATTGTAGTCTACTTAATCAAATGAAAAATTATAAGAATTGCAACAATGTAACACAGCCCTATTACTCCTCTTTCTTCATTGTTGCTTTGAGCCTATTTTAATAAACAATTAAATAAGATACATCAGTTCAATTCAAACTAGTTTGGATACTTGCTAGGAAAATTAATGTGTATTTCAGAAGTCAAACACTAACACTAACCTCAATGTCCTCATTTCATCAGTCAGAGCTTTCAATAAGAAAACAATGAAATGTTGTGTAACATTCTCTGCATTTATTCCTTCAAAGTTTAATAAAGCCCTAATTAAAGCATCGGCTGTACAACATGATAATTTGAATAATAAAACTGTGACAGTCTAGCAGCCACGAAAGTCACAACTAAAAACACTAAACAACAAACAAAACACTGGCTGACAGTGCTGCCACTACAAGCATTGATGGCTGAGGGAAATTTCCCTAATGGGCAGCTCATGATTCGTTTCTATACCTCATTCAGCAAACACTGACCGGCTGTTGTCTCTGCCTACCGACAACAGCGCTACTAGACTACTTGATTCCTACTGACAACAGCGCTACTAGACTACTTGATTCCTACTGACAACAGCGCTACTAGAACTCTGCATTTATTCCTTCAAAGTTTAATAAAGCCCTAATTAAAGCATCGGCTGTACAACATGATAATTTGAATAATAAAACTGTGATGGTCTAGCAGCCACGAAAGTCACAACTAAAAACACTAAACAACAAACAAAACACTGGCTGACAGTGCTGCCACTACAAGCATTGCTGGCTGAGTGAAATTTCCCTAATGGGCAGCTCATGATTCGTTTCCCCACCGCATTCAGCAAACACTCACCGGCCCTTCTATCTGCCTACTGACAACAGCGCTACTAGACCACTTGAGTAACTAAGATTTATACAATCTATTAGAAAAGGAATCTCCTTTAAATGTTTGACGATATTTGAAGTCGGGATCAACAGTTGGGAAATATTAAATTTGTCTGTACAAGTCTCTGGTTTAGGACTTTCATAATAGAAAGATATGGGGTACAAAGTATAAGCCTTGAATTTCCCAGCCCCAGATCTCAAATCTTACAAAATTCCCAACTTTCAAGCTTTTAACAAACATTGGGGAGGGGGTGACACCCCTGCCTCACAGCTCCACCGCCACTGGCTCAGACCTTGTTAAAATTGAATAAACAATTAGTGCTTCAAGGGATTATTAGAGTTTATTTATTATGAGTTAATATTTTTGATTCAAGCTGTGCAGTTTTATTCGCGCAGCCATGAGCCAGCTAAACACCCTTTTATAATTTATTAGTATATTCACACAGTTATATTATTGAGGAGGAACAATTAGTTGTATTGAACGTGCACCTAATTATCATCACAAGACTTACTAACTAACTTAAGTCTAGAACAGATTTGACACCCCGTCCTGAACTCCTTAAGTCATCGGTGTAAATGGGGAAGCCTTGATTTCTCCGACGATAAATATTTCGGCCATGCTGGGAGTCGAGCCCGGGATTCATTAACTCGGTAGATGGTCTAACCACAATCTCAACCTAATCTTCATCTTGTGAACCGACCCCTAGTTCAATCGCGCATCCAGAATCCCGACACATATCCTAGCGCGCGTGTTTTACGATCTGTGGTTTGTTAATAATGCAGAGCCAATCATGGTCCGGCAGCGCTCTCTATGATCGTATTCGCCCACATGTGGACTGATGTGTGTTCAATATGTGGAGCTCAAATCCTCTTCTTTTATATGTATTCTCTATGATAGAGAACGTTACATTTGGTTCAAATAAAACAACAAACTTTACATAAGAAATAATTCAAATTATTGTCATATTAATTAAATGTGAGGGATTAAATAAAATTTACCTTTCTGATTAAAATACATGTTTAAAAATTGTCCTATATGGGTTTTAAGAGGTCGCATATCCCAACAACTCAGCAAACCCAAAACAACAGCATTTACCTATACTAATAGGGCTAGGATAAGGAGGGTAGAATTCTAGAAGATCTGTACCTGAATTTGCGTAAAATAAAAGTGGGGAACCATTTAGGAAAAAACCACCGATCCAGGAATTAAACCCAAAGCTTTCCATCACGGGCAAACCCGATCAGACGAGCTTGATGTTTATTCAATGCGTCCCACCTACGCGTTTTGTCTTCTTTCTTGACTCACAATTCGGTAAACACTTTTTAAGTATAATCTTGATCATGAAAACGTTAAATAACTAAATTTATGTATCATTTTCTTCTATCGCTTTTATTTCTCAACACTGCTTAGAATAAAATCCCCATGATTAAATTTTTGACTAAAATAAACGATTTTAAATGAAGGTGGGATATCTCCCCTGTCCATCTTGTATCTTACATTATTTAAGGATCCTCTTAATATATTCTTAGCGGCGATACATCAAACATTCTATACAACTTATATATATATTCAGCTTTCCTCCAAACCATTATTCTTTCTTTCTATCTCCTGTTTTTTTTTTGACTGTCTGTTAGTGATGAGCTAGGAAATTGAATTTCACAAGTCTACGCTCTGTAAAAGAGATAGACAAAAAAACACCCGGCAGTGAGGCCTTGCGTTTCTAGTCAGTGCTAGGAAATAGGGCGAAGCCTCCTCCCCATCCCCCGACCTCCTCCACCACCCCCAGGGAGGTTTCCCCAAGGTATTGGCAAAACAGGGCATTTCAGGAGAATACCCTAATCTTTGTTACAGCTCGGACATGGCCTTTTCTTCCCCTGTAACGATCCGATACTTTGTGCAACAACAAATATTCCAACAGGAAACGATAACTGGAGGATAAGATCTAACCGCCATCTTCTGGTTGAAATTAATAATTCTAGAAAAGAGTGATTGTTTGGTTATACGTTCATATTTCTAGAGATGGTCGAATATACTCTCTACGGAATCTTAATTTTTACCTAGGAATCCACAATCCAAATCCATTTGATAAATACAATGAGGTTAAATTTACTAGTAAGCTTCATACTAGCTCCTAGGAAATTCAAATTAATAATTCTTATTTTTTTAATCTCGAATCTTAAAATTTTTTTATTCCTCTAATTTAGGAAAAAAAAATAACCTTAAGATATTTTCAATTTTTCGAATATTCTATCTTGAGTTTTAACGGAACTTTTAATATTCTAGTTCCGAGCGGGTAATAAGATGAGGTGCTATATAAAAAACAAAACGTTACTGTATGTCTCTAGATAATCTAGTGAGCCCATATCACACGTCACTGTCGGTTCACAATATTGATGAATGCCGCCAGAACCGTCCGTATTCTCTCGTATTTGATGTGTGTACAGTCCCTAGGAACGTGAAGGAGCCGCTGTACATTGAGACTGCTCTAAACAGTACTTGGTATACTCAAGAGATGGAGTCACTCTCTCCCTTGGCCAGAACTGTTAGCGAGACGTGTTTAGTACATTCTTTACCAAGTACTTCTCTTAGTTCTATGTCAAGTTCGCATACTCTCAAGATAGTTCTAAAAGTATCCGGTATCCACTAGATAGATATCTATATTTATATCCTCTACCTTTTTTAAAGATTCACACACATACACAAATTTGCTTCCTTCTGACCTTTTCTTTTTGTTATTATTATTATTTTATCAACCATTCTTTCGTCCCCTGCGGAGATCGAATTTCATACAGGCGAGATATCAACTGGCATTGCCAGAAATTCAAATTGTCCCCGAACATTTCCATATCCGCCGACGTTGCCACATCCCGCGGTTTGGCAACGTAGCTCGAGCCATATGTGTACCTAACAAAACATTTCCCCTCGGCGAAATAGTATTTATACTGAACAAGCAAGCCACGAGATGTGAGCTTGCATTTTTGTTTATTTGAATTATTTTCTATTTGATATGCATTTCTCTATATTTGTGAATATAAATTACCAATGGGATAAAATATATATCGCTCGTCTCTATCATGTACGTACAATTATATGAACATCTGGTACTCGTACTGTTTCTCGTGTTATTGTTCTATGATTGTTATCTCAATATGGTGAAGTTAGTTTAGCTTGTTAGACCAGATAGATCGCCTAACTGCACCATTAAAGGAGCTTACAGAAGTTTTTAGAAGTCAGGTGACGAGTCGAGTCATCTAGTTAAGCCTGTGATGCCAGGACAGTAAGATAACGAGCAATGTGCTACTTCAAATTTTAATTTTAAATGTTACTTATTAAGTTATTTTAAGTGCGATGTGACGATTAAATTACTTTATTCCATCTTTATGGTCATACATACATATATATATACACACACACATAAATCTGAAAGAACCAAATTATAGACGAACTTTGTTGCATTAGAGGTATTTAACGTAAGTTTTATGAGCTAACTGATAACATCATCTAAACTTACAAGCTAGCTTGACTTTAGAACACACATAACATCCGGTTTTTGGGCCTCCCTCCCTCACGGGTTTTAAGGTCGAGCCTACTTACGTGTTATTAGACATTCAGATTATTTATTACTGTTAGATATTTTGAGCTTTATGTATAAGTAATGAAAGGTTTCATACCGATGCCTAGGTTAGTTAGGGTTTGTCAGATGACAACTTGTGATCCTATTCTCACCTTAGGTTTAATGCTAGGGCACAAGCCTGTTCTTGGCTATTAACCTTCGATTATGAAAGATGCCATTAATATTAACTTGGAGGTCAATTCTTAGAGTATTATCGTTGTTTTCTGATGACGCCACCTATGAGTCCCCCTATTGTTGTTGAAGGTGACCTGGCGGTCTAGGGGGTAAGGTGTCTGACTTCTATGCTGGCGGCCTGGGTTCAATCCTCAGTCCCGGCACAGATTTATCTGATTACCAAACCCTTCCTTCACCTCTGACAAGACATCTTGTGAATGTGGGGAATGCCAGGCCTCCACCGTGGTTCGGATTCCACGTTAAACTGTAGGTCCTCCATTTCATCTCACAATCACCCTACCATTACACATTAGCGTAAGTGCGTATAACCCGAACGGATAGTAAGACGCGGGGCTAATAATAATAATAATAATAATAATAATAATAATAATATGGTTGCTGTTTAGATGCCCTCCTGGTCTTGGTGGTTACCAATGCGCCTGCCAGCCCGTTTGGCTTGTCTTCTTGCTCAGCGCCTGACGCTGGTATGTTCCACTTTCTAATTGAGATGTATCTTGATTGTTTGGAATATAATGTACAACTCTCTGGTCTCTACCTCTGTTTGTTACTTGTGTGGGAGGATGGAAGAGGTAGGTTACTCTGACACACACTAAGAAAAATGATATAACAGGAAAAACACCGGCAATTTTTAAAAAATAATTAAATATTGGTGAATTGATAACATTCAAATAATGAGTCTCGGCATTGAGGAAAGAATGAGGGGAAGATCTAACCCCGTTGATACGAACACAGGTTTAGCTTGTCCTCCCCTTCTCCACCGCTTTTTATCTCCTGGAAATATTGGGCTGAAAACAGCTGGAGTTATGTTGTGGTTTTTCAAAAATAAACCATCCTAAACAGTATTTTACTTATTCGAAAAACAAGAATTCTGTGTTATTTATCGCTGTGCACTCCCACAACAATATTGTCACAAACATTTCCAATTTTTCAAAAATATGTCCTCAGTATACTATTCTTAATTTTAGTTGTAGAGTTAAAATCCCCATTTATCCTTGAAATGTGAATATTATTTACTATCAGGTGTTCTGTCTTATGACAAGTTCTTATTTTTATTCAATTAACTTACACCACCAATGCATACAGTTGTCCGCATCCTCCTTCATCATTCGTTATTTTCTTATTTCCTTTAAGTCATCCTATATTTGAATCTTCCTCCTTCCTTAGCTCCTCTTTCCCTCAACCTTTCCTTCTATGACGTCGTACAGAAGACAGTTATTCTTATAGATGTGCCCGATCCAGTTTCTTTGTTCCAAAGAATCACATCCAAAATTGATCTCTTCTCGCCCACTCTTCTTAGGACTTAATTTGTCCCCCTGTCTGTCCACCTGATCTTCTCACCCACTCTTCTCAGGACTTCATTTGTCCTGCTGTCTGTCCACCTGATCTTCCCACCCACTCTTCTCAGGACTTAATTTGTCCCCCTGTCTGTCCACCTGATCTTCTCACCCACTCTTCTTAGGACTTCATTTGTCCCCCTGTCTGTCCACCTGGTCTTCTCGCCCACTCTTCTTAGGACTTCATTTGTCCCCCTGTCTGTCCACCTGATCTTCTTAGGACTTCATTTGTCCCCCTGTCTGTCCCCTTGGTCTTCTCGCCCACTCTTCTTAGGACTTCATTTTTCCGCCTGTCTGTCCACCTGATCTTCTCGCCCACTCTTCTTAGGACTTCATTTGTCCCCCTGTCTGTCCACCTGGTCTTCTCGCCCACTCTTCTTAGGACTTCATTTGTGCTTTCTATCCACCTGATCTTCTCGCCCACTCTTCTTAGGACTTCATTTGTCCCCCTGTCTATCCACCTGATCTTCTCGCCCACTCTTCTTAGGACTTCATTTGTCCCCCTGTCTATCCACCCGATCTTCTCAGGACTTCATTTGTCCTCCTGTCTATTCACCTGATCTTCTCCCCACTCTTCTCAGGACTTCATTTGTCTTCCTGTCTATCCACCTGATCTTCTCAACCGCTTTTCTTAGGACTTCATTTGTCCCCCTGTCTATCCACCTGAACTTCTCAGGACTTCATTTGTCCCCCTGTCTATCCACCTGATCTTCTCAGGACTTCATTTGTCCTCCTGTCCATCCACCTGATCTTCTCACCCGCTCTTCTCAGGACTTCATTTGTCCCCCTGTCTATACACCTGAACTTCTCAGGACTTCATTTGTCCCCCTGTCTATCCACCTGATCTTCTCAGGACTTCATTTGTCCTCCTGTCTATCCACCTGATATTCTCACCCGCTCTTCTTAGGACTTCATTTGTTCCCCTGTATATCCACCTGATCTTCTCAGGACTTCATTTGTCCTCCTGTCTATCCACCTGATCTTCTCAGGACATCATTTGTCCTGTCTATCCACCTGATCTTCTCAGGACTTCATTTGTCCTCCTTTCTATCCACCTGATCTTCTCACCCACTCTTCTTAGGACTTCAATTTGTCCCCCTGTCTATCGACCTGATCTTCTCACCCGCTCTTCTTAGGACTTCATTTGTCCTCCTGTCTATCCACCGGATCTTCTCACCCATTCTTCTTAGGACTTCATATGTCCCCTGTCTATCCACCTGATCTTCTCAGGACTTCATTTGTCCTCCTTTCTATCCACCTGATCTTCTCACCCACTCTTCTTAGGACTTCAATTTGTCCCCCTGTCTATTCACCTGATCTTCTTAGGACTTCATTTGTGACCTAGTCAGTCCACTTGATCTTGTCGCCCACTTTTCTTAGGACTTCATTTGTCCACCTGTCTGTCCACCTGATCTTCTCGCCCATTCTTCTTAGGACTTCATTTGTCCCCCTGTCTGTCCACCTGATCTTCTCACCCACTCTTCTTAGGACTTCATTTGGCCCCCTGTCTGTCCACCTGATCTTCTCCCCACTCTTTTCAGGACTTCATTTGTCCTCCTGTCTATCCACCTGACCTTCTCAGGACTTCATTTGTCCCCCTGTCTATCCACCTTATATTCTCGCCCACTCTTCTTAGGACTTCATTTGTCCCCCTGTCTGTCCACCTGATCTTCTCACCCACTCTTCTTAAGACTTCATTTGTCCTCCTGTCTATCCACCTGATCTTCTCCCCACTCTTCTCAGGACTTTATTTGTCCTCCTGTCTATCCACATGATACTTCTCAGGACTTCATTTGTCCTCCTGTCTATCCACCTGATCTTCTCAGGACTTCATTGTCCTCCTGTCTATCCACATGATCTTCTCAGGACTTCATTTGTCCCCCTGTCTGTCCACCTGATCTTCTCACCCACTCTTCTCTTGACTTCATTTGTCCCCCTGTCTGTCCACCCACTCTTCTTAGGACTTCATTTGTCTTCCTGTCTGTCCACCTGATCTTCACCCCAATCTTCTTAGGACTTCATTTGTCCCCCTGTCTGTCCACCTGATCTTCTCACCCACTCTTCTCAGGACTTCATTTGTCTTCCTGTCTATCCACCTGATCTTCTCAGGACTTCATTTGTCCGCCTATCTATCCACCTTATATTCAGACCCACTCTTCTTATGACTTCATTTTCCTCCTGTCTGTCCACCTGATCTTCTCAGGACTTCATTTGTCCCCCTGTTTATCTACCTGATATTCTCAGGACTGCATTTGTCCCCCTGTCTATCCATCTGATCTTCTCCCCACTCTTCTTAGGACTTCATTTGTCCCCTTGTCTGTCCACCTGATTTCTCGCCCACTCTTCTTAGGACTTCATTTGTGCTCCTGTCTGTCCACCTGATATTCTCAGGACTTCATTTGTCCCCCTGTCTGTCCACCTGATCTTCTCACCCGCTCTTCTTAGGATTTCATTTGTCCCCCTCTCTATCCACCTGATCTTCTTAGGACTTCATTTGTCCCCCTGTCTATTCACCTGATCTTCTCAGGACTTCTTTTGTCCCCCTGTCTGTCCACCTGATATTCTCAGCTACTTTTCTTAGAACTTCATTTGTCCTCCTGTCGGTCCACCCACTCTTCTCAGGACTTCATTTGTCCCCCAGTCTGTCCAACTGATCTTCTCACCAGCTCTTCTTAGGACTTCATTTGTACCCCTGTCTATCCACCTGATATTCTCAGCCGCTCTTCTTAGGACATAATTTGTCCCCCTGTCTGTCCACCTGATCTTCTCGCCCACTCTTCTTAGGACTTCATTTGTCTCTCTGTCTGTCCACCTGATCTTCTCAGGACTTCATTTGTCCCCCTGTCTATTCACCTGATCTTATCAGGACTTCATTTGTCCTCCTGTCTATCCACCTGATCTTCTCAGGGCTTCATTTGTCCACTTGTATATCCACCTGATCTTCTCACCCGCTCTTCTTAGGATTTCATTTGTCCCCCTCTCTATCCACCTGATCTTCTCACCCGCTCTTCTTAGGACTTCATTTGTCCCCCTGTCTATCCACCTGATCTTCTCAGGATTTCATTTGTCCCCTTGTCTATCCACCTGATCTTCTCAGGACTTCATTTGTCCTCCTGTCTATCCACCTGATCTTCTCCCCACTCTTCTCAGGACTTTATTTGTCCTCCTGTCTATCCACATGAT
>CABFVX010004695.1:0-10086 GCA_902151425.1 Timema shepardi
CACACACACACACACACACACACACACACTTTAAGATCTGTGTAAAATATTGAGTGAACTATCTTAAGTTAAGTTACTTTGTAAGGTGTGTACTGATGCAATATCACTTTTTTTTAGCACCGCATCTTACTATCCATCAGGGCTACACGCTTATGTACTAATAACGGTAGTGGGTTTAAGGATTAGGAAGCTTATATCCATATGAAGTGTGCCCGCATTTGCATGGAGGGAGAATGGAAAAAAATCTTGGAAAAATCACGCAAAATGCACCTGATCAAGGTTCGAACCTTGATATCCCCGTCATCGACATTCTAGTCTATTGTGAGAGTAGCGCCTTAGACCATGCGGCCACCGAAGAGGGTAATAGCACAATTAACGGGAGAGTCTCTAATAATTATGCTCCGCAGGTTAATACTTCTCCAGGCGACCCACCTATTTTTACTGATGTGACAGGAGATTGAGAAAAATGGAAATGTCTAACAAAATCTACCATAAAAAAAGGTTCAATTTAATATTAGTACAAATAGAACCCAAGAAAACAAAATATGGTTTGTTTACATAATTTAAACCATAAAATATTAATTATATAGAAAACTCTAATATCAGTCCTAATTTTAACGCGTCGTAAAACGTGCAGTGGCGTTAAAGCTGTTTAGGATGTGTTAAGCTCACAATATTATCATTATTATTAGCGCCGCGTCTTACTACCCGTGAGGTTTGTAAGTATTTAACGCTTATGTGTAATGGTAGGGTGATTGTGAGATGAAATGGAGGACCTACAGTTTAACGTGGGATCCGAACCACGGTGGAGGCACTGGCATTCCACACATTCACGAGTTGTGAATAATACACGTCTCGTCAGAGGTTAAGGAAGGGTTTGGTAATCAGATAGATCTGTTCCGGGACCGAGGATTGAACTCCGGATTCTCAGAACAAAAATCCGACACCTTACCCCCTAGACCACCAGGTCACCAAGCTCACAATAGATAAACTACTTAAGATTTCTTAGTAGTATTTCTCAACCTCTTCGCGATTATGCACATGATTTTAGTCTAATATAACTGCTCCACTTGATAATAACACTTGTGATAATCTTTCAAAGAATAATAAATAAAAAACTATAAAAAATGAGTTATTAAAAATAAAAAATAAAGTCAAACAAAACAGTATAAAATAAATCTATTTTATTTCCAATGACACAGGTTTTATTTAAAATTGAAAGTTTTTTTTTTTGCATTAGGTCATTTTTAGTTCATGTATTTATCATACAATCATATATATATATTGAGGCAATATGGAGTACATTAGTCACACGCCAATATTTATACAACAAACATTTTTATTTAAAAAATCACAATTCGAGAAATAGTACCTTATTCCATACACACACACGTGTGTGTGTGTGTGTGTGTGTGTGTGTGTGTGTGAGTGAGTGAGTAAAAGCAACAAACTTGACAGAAATATGAGATGCAATCAAATTGAACCGATAAAACTGAATATAAAGAAGAATAAATAAACACACAGTGAGGCAAGTGTAGAAAATATGACACATATCAAGCAAAAAATGGAAAAATGTAGGAAACCATGTGTGAAAACAGAGAATAAAAAACACCGAGGGAAGGAATTTACTTGCATTCTTCTCTTCGAGCACATGAGGTAGAAAAATGTTATTCATGAACTGGAGTAAACAGTTTCTGTTAAAACTTTTGAGATGTATCAATCGTTGGACACGCGGATTTAATGTCCAGTTCATCTACAGTAGCCCCATGGCTTCGTTGGTGCTGACTGACAGTTCACAGCTGACTTCTGACAGTCAACATTTAGGTATATACCTAAATTTTGACTGTCAGAAGTTACAGCTGCTAAACATATGTTTTTGCTGATCATTTGATTCGGCGTAGGGATACATAATTTGGTATGGTAACTTTTCAAAGTTGTCAGTCAGCACCAAAGAAGTCATGGGGCTACTTTGTAGCCTTATTCGCTAATGATGGAAAGGTCGGAGATCGAATCCCGGCTGGCTGTACTGGAGTTGATTTATGCTCGATTATACCTCCAGTCATACAAATGCAGGTATGTTTATTCCAAATTCTACCCAAATAGTTTGATTAAAAGCGACCGCAGGTTCTAACGCACTACTCTCGCAGTAGACTAGACTTCTGATGACGGGGAGATCAAGGTTCAAATATCGGTTGGATGTTTTTTCCAAAATGGTTCTCCACTTTACCTCAAAGCACATGCGGGTACAGTTCCTCTAAATATAACCTTTCTAATCCCTAAAACAATTGGTGTAATTAGTACATACGCGTATAAACCTAACGTGCTAAGTTATTATTAGCACCGCGTCTTACTACCCGTTCGGGTTATACGCACTTACGCTAATGTGTAATGGCAGGGTGATTGTGAGATGAAATGGAGGACCTACAGTTTAACATGGAATCCGAACCACGGTGGAGGCCTGGCATTCCCCACATTCACAAGCTATCTTGTCAGAGGTGAAGGAGGGGTTTGGTAATCAGATAATTCCATGCCGGGACCTAGGATTGAACCCCGGCCGCCAGCATAGAAGTCTGACACCTTACCCCTAGACCACCAGCTCACCAACTGAACGTGCTAAAAAACACGGTGCTAAAAATATGTATATAAACTAGAAACATATTTGATTCTTGAAACATTTCTACTGAATCCAGCCATTTGAGGTCCCCATCCACTCAAAAATCAACCAACTAATTAAATTCAGTCAATAAAAGAACATTTTATATTTATTCACATCTTGCCGGCTGAAAAAAAACACACTTTTTTAGTCTAAACAAAAAATTTGAATTTTATAATTAATTAAAATAAAATAGATACATTTTATTTTCTTAGAATCCTAATCGGTGGACATGTAGTTTGGGGTGCCAACCTCGTCTAGTGTGATTTACCTGTGGTAGGGTGTTTGGGGTTCGTATCTTTGAATAATGTACTTAGTTGTTTTTCTCTAAATTATTTTCGCTTTTTCTACCTCAAATGCGTTTACATTTCCTTTCAATTCAACTTTACTCAAATTTACCCCATTAGTGTAAATATTTATGGAAGTTGTGCTCGGGTAGTAAGAAGTGTATTATATATATAAACATAATTATATACTATATACCCATTATATATGTAAAATTTAAATTAATACATAACATAAGCTATATCATGCATGTTAAATATACATTATACACTATATATATATATATACCGAAAGATTAATCATTGATTAAATGTGGGTTTACCCTTTCACATTGATAAATTAAGCCCGGGGACTGGATGTTGTGTCGGTCCTAGTCTTAAGTAAGATTATAAGCCATATGAAGCTATGACAGGCCTAGAAAGTCGGCAGTGGAAAATATATGGCTTGAATAAAAAAACTGACCCAGGCTGGAAAAAGTAATTGGTGCAAATATTTAATAAATATATATATATATATATATATATATACATATTGTATAATATATTTTATGTAAGTTCTATATGTATTATATAAGATATATCTACACTATGTAAGTTATATATAAATTATATATAGCCAATACGTGGTTGATAATCTCTTCCACAAATATCAAAACCCCCCCAAAGACTGGGTAGGAGCCCCCCTACGATTTTTTACTACAACATTTTCAAACATCCGCGAATAAAACAAGTATATCTTTGTAGAGTGGGCTCCCGGAATAATGTAAACATTTACGTTCACAGAAATAAAACAGATTGCTCACTTGTTTTTTTCCCTCCGCTTTCCTTGCCTTCTTCAGGTTTATTTTAAATCAAATCGTTGACCTTAAGTGTTGTGATTTATAATGGGTGGATATAACGCCGTTATTAATTAACGAGTCTTATCAAAACCTGTAAGAACAGTCAGAGAACGAGATAATTGCTAGAATATTAGAGCAATATTTCACAAGAGGGGAACCACCATTTGGTTTAGAATTATTATAAACAGTCCTTGGCCATTATCGTGAGCAATGAGGTGGAGGGATAAGGTGGAGGGGGGAGTGGGATTTGGAGGGGAGCAAGATACCAGACACCGGAAAAATAGACTATGCTGGTAGCCGGTTCAAATTCCGGTGGTGTCAAAACTTTAATCAACATAATATGGCGCGAAAGCAGACGTCTTACTTAAGTAGTTCACTTTTAAATGAGGTCCTTGGCGCTAATAACACCTTCTTGTACCCATCAAGATGGGCACATGGACTGATGCGTCAGTCTAGACTGATCTGGTTCGCCGTGGTTGAGGTCGAGAGACTAAAATTTAGTTAAAAAAAAACAATCGACATCATATAATGGAACGCGAACCTTATTAACTTTTTTGAACCCATTTAATTTTATAAGTTAAATATATGAACCAATTCTTTAAATGTAAATAACTAAACAAATTAAAAAATTAGGTAATTTTTTTTATTGAAATGAAGTGTTTGATTAAAAGGTTATTTTGATATAATAAATTAAGTAAAGTTAATTTACCTTCATTATATTTAATGGAATAAAAATATCTCATGGAATATCAAAAATTCTGGTGCTTCGTACACTGAAATATAGAAAAATAAGCTAAATTTTAGCTAAAAGGTTCATACCCTATACCCTTCTGGCCTTTCTTCGCGTCCCCTTCCACCTCACCTTAAGATGACATGACTTTACGTACGGATATGTGAAAGTAGATCTATTAACTTTTATAACTCTAACATAATACTCCTCCCATGGAAATATGACTATAGCGATAGGATTACAACAGGCACAAATTAAATCATTTTAGGTATAGCAAAGGTTCAAACTAGTTTCTCTTTGTTTCTTTTAGGACCCAATAAAAGGATTTCTAAGGAATCTTATATATATATATATATATATATATATATATATATATATATAAAAATATATATATATATATATAATAAAAAGAAGTGTGTGTGTGTGTGTGTGTGTGCCCAGCCAAATCTACGGCATGCAGAGATCTGACAATTTTAACATAGGTGGACGGAAGGGGGTCCGAATGATCACAAAACAGGAGTTTAAATTTTTAATTAGATCTTTAATTAGTTTATTGGGTGACCTGGTGGTCTAGTGGTTAAGGTGTCAGACTTCTATGCTGGCGGCCGGGGTTCAATCCTCGGTCCCGGCAAAGATTTATCTGATTACCAAACCCTTCCTTCACCTCTGACAAGACATCTTGTGAATGTGAGGAATGCCAGGTCTCCACCGTGGTTCGGATTCCACGTTAAACTGTAGGTCCTTCATTTCATCTCACAATCACCCTACCTTTACACATTAGCGTAAGTGCGTATAACCCGAACGGGTAGTAAGACGCGGTGCTAATAATAATAATAATAATAATAATAATAAGTTTATTTTTAACAAATTTTTGAAGAAAATATTTTTAATCTGGTTTAGCAATACGTTTCAGAGATAATGTTTGAAAATTAAATTGGGCACCAATGGGGAGGTGGGGGGGAGGAGGATTATATAAATAGTATACCACAGTGGGTCACGATAACTCTGTGTGGGATTGCTAGTTATATACATATACTCGCTTTGCTCTTTGGGGCCTCCGCCCTCAATCCTTCAGTGAATTTTCTTTGAAGGTGGATGTAAATTAATGTAATTCCAGCGTTGTTTTGAACGTAACAACTTAAAGTTACCGGTATTGTTTTGTATATACTGCACCGACTTTAAAGTTGCTCTGCAATTTTGAATTTTTTTCGGGGGTTAAAAATGATTTTTTTTATAAACTTTTTGGAATTTTCCCGTCTGTTACAGGCTAGAAGCTATAATTTTGCCAAATTTCGAGCTCATCCGGAAGTGGGTAAACATTAATGTCAGTGAGTGAGTAAGTCAGTCATGTGGCTTTATAATAGTACAATATATATAAAGGAGAGTTCAAAATAAAGCATAACCCCCATGTTTTCGTTCGAAGCCCGTCCGACCAAACAGTTCACGACCTCGTAAGGCAAGTCTCACGTGACCAATCTATGTCGACGATGTATTGATCTATGTGCTTGCTTGTACGTTATATCTGTCCGTCAGTCTTCCTGTCACGCCTCGTCATGTTTACCTCGTCGTCACAAAGGACCTATCTTGTCTTCAGGGTGTTCCCTGAGCTCAGGGTGCGGGTCGGAAGGCGAAAGAAGAAGTGCCGTGCCTTGAGGTGCAGCCCAAGGGAGCGCGAGTATTTTTACAGTTTTTATAGAATTGAAATTTTTTGGCCAAAATAATTCAAATATTTCTCCAGTAGCAATATAGAGTTTAGTTTTCTGCACATGCTAATATCAACAGATCTTGTATAAATGTCAAGGGTGTCCTGGAAATTTGTCAAAACTTTTTAAATAAAGAGAAAATGTTTTGACAAAATTCCAGGACACCATATAAATATTCAAGATCTGTTGATATTAGCATGTGCAGAAAACTAAACTCTGTGTTGCTACTGGAGAAATATTTTATTTACTTTGGTCAACAAAATGTAATGCTATAAAAACTGTAAAATTACTCGCGCTTCCTTCTGCCGCACCTTAAGGCTTGGGCTCACGACAGACCAAGGTATCGGTTATCGGCGCGTCGGTTTAGAGCGGTACCACCCACCTCGGTGGCGTAGTTGGCTAACGCGCTTGTCGTGTTGAGTTCGACTGCTGATGACGGGGAGATCGAGGTTCGAATCTCGGTCGGGTGAACTGGGGTGGTTTTTCATAAATGGTTTTCCACTCTCCCTCCACGCAAATGCGGGATAACTACCTCAAATTAAACCTTCCCAATTCCTAATCCATTAGAGTAATTAGTACTTAAAGCGTATAACCCGAACGGGTAGTAAGACGCGGTGCTAAATATTATTATTATTATTATTATTAGAGCGGTACCTTGTTGACGAATAGGAATATTTACCTGCATCGGTGGCCCCGCGGACTAAATGTTTGGATCATCTGGTCTGGTTTACCGATGACGCGGGAGTTGAAGAGTAAATTAATATTATTAGTATTGTACTCGGAATGACTTTTCTCAAACGGTTTTTCATGCTATCTACACGCAAATTAGGGTACATTTCCTCTGAAGTAAAAGAGAAAGTAGAGGGAGTATTTATAATTAATTAATTACATATTAATACAAACATGTTAAAAGTACTAGTAATATTAGAATATTAAAATGATTAAATTTACAAATTAGCACTATAAATTAACATTTTACTAAAGAAAATACAGAAAATCTGGTGCAATATCACAGTTTGTGTTTATACAAACAAATGAAAATAAAACTGAATCTATTGCAGTTAGATGATAAAAAAATAGTGAAGGTATATAAAGTACATAACTATAAAGGTGTCTTATCATTTTACATAGCCACTGTACAACAAGTGAAAAGTTTTATATAAATCCGTTTAAAAAAACAAAACAAACAGACATGAAGAAACTTTGTACTAAATATTGTGTTAAACGCTCCGGTAGGAAATACCACCCTCAGTACATTATTATTATTATTGTTAGCACCGCGTCTTACTACCCGTTCGGGTTATACGCACTTACGCTAATGTGTAATGGTAGGGTGATTGTGAGATGAAATGGAGGACCTACAGTTTAACGTGGGATCCGAACCACGGTGGAGGCCTGGCATTCCCCACATTCACAAGATGTCTTGTCAGAGGTGAAGGAAGGGTTTGGTAATCAGATAAATCTTTGCCGGGACTGAGGATTGAACCCCGGACCCCAGCACAGAAGTCCGACACCTTACCCCTAGACCGCCAGGTCACCACCCTCATTACACCCGACCGGAATCGATCCTCGATCTTCCCGTTATCGGCAGTCTAGTATATAGTGAGAGTGACGCCTTAGACCATGCTGTAACCGAAGCTGGCATTTATTTAATTTATTTACTGTCTTTTATATTTTAAATTGGGTGAAGTTAAGTCTAGTTACTGATTCAACGAACATTTCACGTGTGTTTGTCCGACACCCTAGCTCGGTCAGTAGCGTGTATGTATACAGAGCAAAGGGTACCAGGTTCGATTCCTGCCATGACCAAGGAATCTATCATTGGTGAAATGTGGGTTCTACCTTTCACAATGCTGAATTAAGGTGGGATCACAGGGGACACGAAAAAAAAAGGCCAGTGTTTTTGCAGTTTTTATGGCAAAACATTTTTTATTTTGGCAAAATAAATAAAATATTGCTCCAATAGAAACGTAAAGTTTAATTTTCTTCCCATAGCGATATCAACAGTTGTTAAATATGTCATAAAAATAGCGGCATTATATGACAAACTTTTTAAATGAAGAGAAAAAGGTTTTGTCATTAAATTCCAGGACACCCTTGATAGATATTCAACAACTGTTGATATCACCATTTGAAGAAAATTAAATTATATGTTTGTAATGAAGCAATATTTTATTTTGGCAAAAAAAAAAATGTTTTGCCATAAAAACTACAAAAACACTAACCTTTTCTCGTTTCCCCTGTCATCCCACCTTTACGGCTGGGGGTTGAATGTTGTGTCTGTCCTATATTTAAGTTGTTTTATAAATCATACACTGATATAATTGGTCGGCTTAAAAAGTGCATGTTAAATACCTCAAATAAAAAAAAAATTAACGGTTGTCCGAGAAGAAAGAACGTCGTAAAAGGTAGTGAGTATAAACCTTCATTTTATAAAGTAGAGCAACTTTTGAATGTGTGGAATGCCAGACCTCCACCGTGGTTCGGATCCCACGTTAAACTGTAGGTCCTCCATTTCATCTCACAATCATCCTAACATTACACATTAGTGTAAGTGCGTATAACCCGAACGGGTAGTAAGACGCGGTGCTAGTATTAATAATAATAATATAAAGTAGAGGTCGGTGCTAAAATCAGCCCCCGGCCGACTTTGCGTGCTTTTATAATGTATAACAATAGTGGATTGTTTGAAGAGAATATTGCATGCTGCTCTTGTGCTCACAAAGCAGGTTCCCCTCCCCCCCCTAATTCTTCCCCCTTCAAGACTGTAACTAGATTAATAATACAAAACACTTCCACCTGTTAGAGTGGACGTCATTCAAACTCTTTGTTAAATCTTATAACAACCGGTTACGTATTATACACTTCATCTCAATCTCCGTCAGGACTATCCGCATTTAATTATACTAATGATCCGCTTCGGTGGCCACGTGGTATAACGCGCTATTCTCGTGTTAGACTAGACTGCCGATGACGGGGAGATTGAGGTTTGAATCTCGGTCGGGTGTACCGAGGGTGGTTTGTCTCAATCTGTTTTTTATTATTCCACGCAAATGCGGGTACACTTGATCTAAATATAACCTTCCTAATCTCTAAAGCCGTTAGTGTAATTAGTATATAAGCCAATGACCCGAACGGGCAGTAAAATGTGGTGGTATAAAATTAATCTAATGGGTTAAGGAAGGGTAAATTAGAATGAAGAGCGGACTTTTTTACTTTTGCATGAAATAACCACACTTAGTACATCTGACCATGATTCGAACCCTGATCTTACCATCATCGGTAGTATAGTCTACCACGAGAATAGCGCGTTTGACCACGCGGCTACCGAAGAGGGTAAAATGCGCGTTAAATACCTTGAATAAATCAAATAAGTTTACACTATACGCTAGATTTTGTTTCTTTAGGAAATATGAGAGACATATATTTCTATCTATGCCTTTATTTTCTAGCTATAATATTTTAGTGATAATACGAATTGATTGGTGGATGACTACAAATTACATTATCCGGTAGCAATAATAAACGTAAAACATGTTATTAAACTCGATAAAATAGTTGGTGATTAGCGAAGAAAAAGTTTATTTTTTACTAAAACAAACTCTGTATTTATTTGTAATTTACAAAACAGAACAGTTATTACGATTTTTTTTTTAAATCGTAAAACATGGGGAATTTTCTGACATTTTACAACTTCACATAGGAATCACGATGAAAAAAAACCATTGTATTTGTACCGTGGAGAATGTTCAGTTTTAGAAATTACATTTTTTTTTTACAAAACGATCAAAACGAATGGCTATGGGATTGGTTTATTAATTTTGTTTCTGTACACAAAATAAAACACGTTATTTTTTTGTCTACGTGTTTTGATTAG
>CABFVX010004695.1:29736-42575 GCA_902151425.1 Timema shepardi
ATATATATATATATATATATATATATATATATATATATACATATATACATTGTTTTGGCCAAAATAAATAAAATATTGCTCCAGTACAGATATAAAATATTATTTTCTTCACATAATGACCTCAACATTTATTGAATATCTTTCAAGGATGTTCTGGAATATATTGAGAAATTTGTCTCTTCATTTAAAAAGTTTGTTAGATAATGCCGCCATGCTCATGAGAGATATTCAGAGACTGTTGATATCACAATGTGAAGAAAATTAAACTCCATTTTTGTACTGGAGCAATATTTCATTTATGTTGTACACAAAAAAAAAGGTTTTACCATAAAAACGGCAAAAACACCTGCCTTTTCTCGTGTCCCCTTTCATACCATCTTGAGCATTAAAATTAAACGTGGAGTAAAGTTATTGTACATCATAAACATCGTTGTTGTAAGTTACTTCTGAAAAACTTCACGCTTAACATTATCTTTCTCTATTTGTCTCCTTATCTCTCTCTTTCTATATCTCTCTCTTTCTTTCTCTCTCTCTCTCTCTCTCTCTATATATATATATATATATATATATAGTGAGGTTAGGCTGGTTGGAGTAAAAATAAATAAATTATACCATTCTTTTTGGATGCAAAATTTCTTAAACGAAAAAAAAGAAAACGTTTGAGTGCTTTCTCTTGATTAATGAATTTCTTAGTAATAAAAAAAATGAATATTGAAGTTGTAGATTTGAGAGATGTTTTTAATGGACAATATCGCGTCTGTGAGGTAACAGCTCTTAGGAGAAGATATCCAGGGTAGAATGACTGATCTTTTGTTTTGAGTTCTACTTTTAGATTTCAAGATCAATATTTAAATCGTTGTCTTGTACACTCAGGTTAAATAAAATCATCTCTAAGACGCGTTTAACCCGAATCGGTATCCACACGGATCAAGTATTCAGTCTTGTAATATGTTGGATTGTCAGTGACACGGAGGGTTGAGGTTGGATTCATGGCTGTATGCACAATCGATGATTCTCAACAAATTATTTATTATTGTAGATTTAAAATCCACTAATCACGTTAATTAATTGGGTGCACTTCAACTAAGCTACCATCTTCACACCAATCCTTTAGATGAAACCGTTAAACTATACCACTATAAAGCCAAATTGTTGACTTACTCACTGACATTAATGTTTACCCACTTCCGGATGAGCTAGAAACTAGAAATTTGGCAAAATTATAGCTTCTAGCCTGTAACTGACGGCGTAGTTCCAAAAAGTTAAAAATTTTAACCCCCGAAAAAATTTCAAAATGGTGAAGCAACTTTAAAGACGGCGTGGACATTTTTTTTGGAGGTCTCTTGTGGCTAAACGGTAAGACCTATCAAAAAACAGCTCTGGAATTACATTAGTTTACATCCACTTGCAAAGAAAGCTCATTGGGGGTTTGGGGTGGATCCCCCAACGAGCAAAGCGAGTAATATATTATGACATTGAACGTACATTCGCAAGCCGCAAAATGGGGCGAAGAAAGTCTTCGTTGCTAAATCATTGATGAGGCAATCCAGGAGAGCATCTATGTTGTGCGGGTTGACTACAATAAGGCGCGTCTATGAACGGTTTTTTTTATTATCGCGTTTTACTAACCGTTCGGGTTAATACGCTTATATACTAATTACACTAATATTTTTATGGATTAGAGAAGTTATATTTATAGGAAGTGCACCCGCATTTACGTGGAGGGTGAGTGGAAAATAATTTTGGAAAACCACCCTCATTGCACCCGACCGAGATTTGAACCTACATCTTCCCGTCATTGGCAGTCTAGTCTACTGTCAGGGTAGCGGCTTAGACTATGCAGCCATCAAAGCGGCTACCATGCATGTCTTCAGGCATTTAGATTTTATTAGTATTTTATTTACACTCAGTTTACTCTGAAAGGTAGCAAGCAGTCTTGCCTTGACGGACTATACGATGGACCTATCTGATAAGCTACTCCATAGTGAAGTGATGTAAGGTAAGCTTGTTACTTTTTAGGATCGACAAAGAGTAGAGCAAGGCTTCAAAATAGAAAATATATTTGTTGGAGAACTATATTTACAGTTCAGCTAAAGAAGGTATTGATTTCTGAAATATTACGCCGAGAGAATGAAAAACAATTTTTTTTGAAGAGTTATTTTGAAAAAAAAGAAAATTAGATATGTTTCGTAAAAGTTAAAAAATAATTGTTATTATATGACGGTTTGTTATATATACATATATATTTATTTGTGATGAATAACAGTTTGAGATATATATATATATATATATATATATATATAAAATGTTTATTTATATATATACACCAAACTGTTATATAATCATTAAGAACAAATATTTTTTAACTGTTCCGAAACATATCTAGTTTTATTTTCTTTCAAAATAACTCTTAAAAATATTATTGTTTTTCATTCTCTCGGCGTAATATTTCAGAAATCAATACCTTCTTTAGCTGAACTGTAAATATAGTTCTCCAACAAATATATTTTCTCTCTCTCTCTCTCTACACACATATATATATATATATATCCTTAGAAATGCATACTATATGTCTATATATATATATATACATATACATATACTACTACATACTATATATATATACTGCATACTATATATATATATACATATACTACTACATACTATATATATATACTGCATACTATATATATATATATATATATATATATATATATATAGTATGCACGATATAGGCTCATTAATGCAAAATAACCAACTTAGAGGCTATAGCTATAAACAGAAAGGAACAAATAATGGTCGACCTCGGTGGTCATATCAGGACCCAATGTTTTGGGTTCAAACCCAACCGTGGTTGATTGATTCTTCTTGAGTGATAACAATCCGTAGCACAACCTCCTTCGGAGGGGAGGTAACTCCGTTGGTCCCATGTCGATTGTGATATGTAAGAGAACCCCGGAAGATATGTGACCATATCTTACCGGCAAATTTGGTAGGTCTTTTCACTCTCGCTCATAGAAATTCTCATGTTCTGATATGATAAATCGGTTAATAAAGTACTCGGTGAATACCTCAAATAAAAAAACCTATCTTATGAAATTATTCTAACGCGAAAAGAAAAAGAATATTATGTGTGTTCGTTGAGCTGATGTTGGGGACCATCTTAGAATAATATATAGGCTAAGGTTAATTAAAATTAAACCTACTATAATCTTATTTTTTACTTTATCAACTCAGGAATTTGAAACAAAACTACAATCAGGCGTACTCAGGCTGAATAAATATATTTTAACGTGTTTTAAAATTACAATGAAACATTTCTTAGATAAAAAAAAGTAACTTTAATTAATTCAGCATTAACTAAGAAAGCTAGTAAAAATGAAAGCACAGTTTAAATACTGATTATTATATAGAATTACAATGTTTAACACTTTCTCGTAGGTTTAGCTGGTTAATTTTCTATCTCTTTCTCTTTAAGATGTATACCTTATCCATACAATTCTAAATTAGTATTCCAAGTCATGCATTCTCTTTTTTATCAAAGACTTTCCAATAATTCATTTTATTAAATTTTAAAACTTCAAACCAGTTAGAAGCCATAGTAAATTATTCACCCTTTATTTTGTTGGGAAAAAAAAACCTGAACACGACAGAAATTCAATTCGATTAAATAACTTTTGGATCGTGTTTGGAAAAAAAAGTATGTTGATAAAAGTGGTTTTAAAAACAGTTTATAGAAAAATAAAGCCAAAGAGTAGAACCAACAGTAAAAATTAAATTTGTCAAGCTTTAATATTTTGGATATTGGCTATCACAAAAATAAAATAGTAATTTTTTTTAAATCAAAGTTATTTTAAATATTATTATTATTAGCACCGCTTCTTACTACCTGTTCGGGTTATACGCACACTAATGTGTAATGGTAGGGTGATTGTGAGATGAAATGGAGGACCTACAGTTTAACGTGGAATACGAACCACGGTGGAGGCCTGGAATTCCTCACATTCACAAGATGTCTTGTCAGAGGTGAAGGAAGGGTTTGGTAATCAAATAAATCTGTGCCGGGATCGAGGATTGAACCCCGGCTGCCTGCACAGAAGTCTGACACCTTACCCCTTGACCACCAAGTCACCTTAAATAATATTATTTTATTTAGCACTTCCAACACAATTATTTTTGAACACATCATTTAAGAGGTAAGTTATTAGTAGAACAACATTTTGGAAATTTAGTCACACACGCATAGAGAGAGGTTAGGAAAAATCACACTGTAAACCTACACGGATGAAACCAATCCACATTCACGTGGTTTAGATTCCAGCCGCAATTTTATTCTCACTCTCTGTACAACCTATTGCGAGACTGACGCCTTGAATAGTGCTACCACCAGTTTGGGTAGCAATATTATTAAATTATTAGTAAGCGTATAGGGCCTAGTAAAGATATAAAGTTGAATGGAGTAGAGCTGGAGAAAGTACAGAACGTAAAATATCTTGGAAGCGCGATTGAGGAGAAAGGTGGAAGTAGAGAGGAGGTAACGAGAAGAGGACCGCAGGGAGAGAGAGAGTTGTTCTATAAGTGCGTAAGAGACCTGCTATGGAGAAAGGAATTCCCCTTGAAGTGTTGTACATGGCGTACCTTGTACCTACCTATTGTCGCACATGCAGCAGAAACATGGACAATGAATGTAAGAGGGACTAGGAGAGCATGTTAGCTGTCACGAGGAGAAACAAGATCAGGAAGGAGGTTATCCGGGAAAGAGTGGGGGTACAGGGAGTACATGAGATAGTAGAGGAAGCAAGACTGAGATGGTATGGTCATGTAATGAGGATGTTGGAGTACATGAGATAGTGGAGGAATCAAGACTGGGATGGTATGGGTATGTAATGAGGATGTTGGAGTACTGAGATAGTAGAGGAAGCAAGACTGAGATGGTATGGTCATGTAATGAGGATGTTGGAGTACTGAGATAGTAGAGGAAGCATGACTGGGATGGTCTGGGCATGTAATGAGGATGTTGGAATACTGAGATAGTAGATGAAGCAAGACTGAGATGGTATGATCATGTAATGAGGATTTTGGAGTACATGAGACAGTAGAGGAAGCAAGACTGAGATGGTATGGTTATGTAATGAGGATGTATGAGTACTGAGATAGTAGAGGAAGCAAGACTAAGATGGTATGGCATGTAATGAGGATGTTGGAGTACATGAGAAAGTAGAGGAAGCAAGACTGAGATGGTATGGACATGTAATGAGGATGTTGGAATACATGAGATAGTGGAGGAAGTAAGACTGAGATGGTATGGACATGTAATGAGGATGTTGGAGTACATGAGATAGTAGAGGAAGCAAGACTGAGATGGTATGGACATGTAATGAGGATGTTGGAGTACATGAGATAGTAGAGGAAGCAAGACTGAGATGGTATGGACATGTAATGAGGATGTTGGAGTACATGAGATAGTAGAGGAAGCAAGACTGAGATGGTATGGACATGTAATGAGGATGTTGGAGTACATGAGATAGTAGAGGAAGCAAGACTGAGATGGTATGGACATGTAATGAGGATGTTGGAGTACATGAGATAGTAGAGGAAGCAAGACTGAGATGGTATGGACATGTAATGAGGATGTTGGAGTACATGAGATAGTAGAGGAAGCAAGACTGAGATGGTATGGACATGTAATGAGGATGTTGGAGTACATGAGATAGTAGAGGAAGCAAGACTGAGATGGTATGGACATGTAATGAGGATGTTGGAGTACATGAGATAGTAGAGGAAGCAAGACTGAGATGGTATGGACATGTAATGAGGATGTTGGAGTACATGAGATAGTAGAGGAAGCAAGACTGAGATGGTATGGACATGTAATGAGGATGTTGGAGTACATGAGATAGTAGAGGAAGCAAGACTGAGATGGTATGGACATGTAATGAGGATGTTGGAGTACATGAGATAGTAGAGGAAGCAAGACTGAGATGGTATGGGCATGTAATGAGGATGTTGAAGTACATGAGATAGTAGAGGAAGTAAGACTGAGATGGGATGGGCATGTAATGAGGATGTTGAAGTACATGAGATAGTAGAGGAAGTAAGACTGAGATGGGATGGGCATGTAATGAGGATGTTGAAGTACATGAGATAGTAGAGGAAGTAAGACTGAGATGGTATGGACATGTAATGAGGATGAAGAAGGAGAGGATGCCAAATGAAACGATGGGAATGAAGTATGTAGGAAAAATACCGCAAAGGAGGCCAACAAAGATATGGGAGGATCATATAACCGAAAGTATGCAAGTGAAAGGAGAAGAATGAAATCTATTAATGGAGAAAGAATGGTGGAAGGATAGAGGAAAATGGAGGCATATTACTGAACTGACCTGACCTCGTGTCGGAAACAGTTGATAATGATGAGTATTATATTTTATTATAATAAATGGAAATCAGTTCACTCTTTGATATTGACACGTGGCCTGAAATAATTAAGCCAATATGAAATTCTGAGAAGAATGAAAGTTAAAGAAATTTGTTCGCCTGAAGAAAGAACGAAAGATTACACTGTAAAATATAAAATGTTTAAAAATTATGTGAACCAGTGGCTAAATAATTTTAAATTAATAGAAATTGGTAAAAATAAAGTAAGAGGAAAAATAAGCTAATAAGTGGGAATATAACGAAGAATTCCCAAGTAGGGAAAGAGGCAAAATGTGAGAAGAGTCCAATGCACAAAGGTGACATCTTCTTCGTTTTTTCTGTCTTCTCTAGTAGAAGTAGTCAGACATACATTTATACATTAATTTTAATACAAATTGAATAAGATTTTGGCATCGTTGCCTTTATCAAACAAAACAGAGGAGTGGGAATAAAATTCATACAAACCCTGAATTATTCCATTTGGAATTAAAAAAGAAACTGTTAGAAAAACAGGGAACAACTGTTTTAGGAATAAATATAAATTTTTCATAGCCAAAGCTTTACAGAGCTTTTCACTAAACAGTTTCCCACTTTCCCAACACGCAAATGCCGGTACATTTCCCTAAATTCAACCTTAATTTTTCTTAACATATTAGCTTAATTATTACACAGGAGTACAACCTGAACGGATAGTAAGTAATATGTGGAGCTAAAAATAAAAATAGTATATAATATAAATATTTATCAATTTCCAGCCTCAATTGCCGATAAAGTATCAATCGCTGTCAGGCCACATGCGTTAAAATACAATGGCCTATGTCGTTTTCTGGAACTAATTTTCTATCATCTCTCGGCCTATACTCCCTTTAGCTCTTCACCTACAGCTACTCTTTGTCAATTAAATGATAAATAAGGGAACGAAAACAACGAAACTTCTGATCTCAAGCTAAACAGGAGAGCTCGCTGCTAGTTATCCAATATCTGAACATTTACTGTTGAGAGCCTATTAAAAAATGGTTGTATTTGTTAAGAGGAAGGGTAGATCTAGAACCCATTTTTTCATCAAGCCTCTTCGCTTAACTCAAGGAATATGCTTAAAAAATCGTTTATATTGAGCTAATATTACAGTTTCCCTCAATTAGTTTCTATTGATAAAATTAAAACTAGGTATATGGTTATTAAGGAAAAAGAGCCCTAATGGAATCTTTCGACTTTAATTTAGCGTGAAATATATTTTTAAATAACGCATCTTATAATTAAATATTGCGTTATTGCTGAACGTCTGCGTGGCCATTTTTCGCTTACAATACATGGTCGGAAAGGCCCAATAAGGGATGGATGTACTATACAACATAGGATAGGCTATACAGCGTAATCGAAATCGCACAGCCCTAAATGCCCATAGAGTTTGAACCAAAAGTAAAACAAAATCACAATCCACTTACATCCAGAAAACTATGATAATACTATTAAATTGGGTGACCTGGCGGTCTAGGGGTAAGGTGTCAGACTTCTATGCTGGCAGCCGGGGTTCAATCCTCGGTCCCGGCACAGATTTATCTGATTACCAAACCCTTCCTTCACCTCTGACAAGACATCTTGTGAATGTGGGGAATGCCAGGCCTCCACCGTGGTTCGGATTCCACGTTAAACTGTAGGTCCTCCATTTCATCTCACAATCACCCTACCATTACACATTAGCGTAAGTGCGTATAACCCGAATGGGTAGTAAGACGCGGTACTAATAATAATAATAATAACTATTAATTTGTTTCCAAAGTTTCGTCTTACAGCGCCGGGAGAGTAAAGCTGATCAAGCATGCGTGTACAACAAGTTGCATATGAGTTAGGCGCGTGGCACCGCAAATGTAATAATGGCAAGCCCGTTCTGTGATGTAGGACCGTTAATGATGACCCTCGGAACGTGTTCCCATTTCTATATGTACTGTTGTGTTGTTTACTGTTAATTGTGTTATGTTCTGTTGCCGTGTTCAAAGATGTCGAGGTGTATAGTGCCGCACGCCTAGCTCCTATACAACCTGTTATACACGCATGCTTGAACAGCTTTGCTCTCTCAGCACTGTATGCCGAGACTTTAAACAACATTTAATGGTATTAGTATAGTTTTCCGGATGTAAGTGTAAGGGGATTTTGTATTACTTTTAGTTCAAACAAACTATATGTGCAGTTTGGGCCGTTAGTTTCCAAACACCGTGCGCTAGTAGCAACAACGCAACTTCAGAGCCAGAAATAACAGTTAAACTAATAATATCTGGCAATTTGAAAACGGATGCAAGAAAATAAGCTATGGAAATAACATATTCTACTTTTACGACAGCAATAAGAGGATGATTACATGGTAGACGAGCCATCTCTTCTCAACGATTCCAATAGGATCTACTTCTGATCCAATACTTCCAGGAAAGTTTACAACCTACAAACGCGAAACTTCCCATATGACTATTACCTTTTAGAGAGCTTGCTCTTGTCAAAACACTTTTTTTTTTACCGTTTATGAAAATTTAGATGAAAGCTTTTATTTTGATTAGGGTGGTCACACAGGTGCAAAATGAATTGGAGTATTTTAAAGTGTTCATATCTGCATATGACTTACAAGCAAACTTGAACCTTACATCAAACACGCCTAATCTTCCGGAATCGAACCAAGGTTCTTCAGATTTATGGAAAATAACTCTAACCATGGATGAAAATAAATACAGTATACTGAATAGGATATTATATAGGCTCTGTTATAAAACATATTTAACATTAATGTATCTTAAAATTAATAATCCATTAGTTGCTTAAATTTTTGGATTATTAACTTTAGTATAAATTAATATTAAATAACCTTTTTTACTATTCCTTACCCGCCTCGGTGGCGTAGTTGGCTAACGCGCTAGTTGTGTTGAGTTCTACTGCTGAGGACGGGGTTCGAATCTTTGTCGGGTGAACTGAGGGTGGTTTTTACTATGTGGTTTTCCACTCTCCATCCACGCAAATGCGGGTTCACTCCCTCTAATTCAACCTTCCAAATTCCTAATCCATTAGCGTAATTAGTACCTAAAGCGTATAACCCGAACGGGTAGTAAGACGCGGTGCTAAATAATAATAATAATACTATTCCTTAATCCGCGCCGGTGGATACGCCGTATAGATATCAATCTCATTTATTCTGATTTTCCAGTGAAGGGGAGGTCAAGGTTCGAATTCTGACTGGTTGTCATCCCTTTAAATTCTACCTTACTCATCACGACCATATTAGCTTAATTAATATGTGACACATTTTGGTGGTCGAATGGTCTAAGGCGTTACTCTTGCAAAATGATATATTACCAATAACGGGGATATTGTGGTTTGAATCTTGATCGTACTGAGATAACCATCCTTATCCTTAAAACCATTAACGTAATTAGTTTACTAATTTACTAATTACTCTAAGGGGCTAAGAATCAGGAAGGTTATATTTAGAGAGAGAGAGAGTACCCGCATTTGAATGGAAGTACAGTGGGAACCCATTTTTGAAAAAACCCCAACTAAGTACACCTTGACAGAGGTTTGAACCCCTAAATCCCTGTCATCGGTGATATAGTCTATTGCGAGTGTAGCGCCTTAGACCATGAGGCCACCAAAGAGTGTCTGGAATTGTTACATATCCCTATACGATACACCCCTTGTTGCACCTCTTGTAAGTGATGTATCACTTCTGATACACAGCGAGGGCTGTTACTACACGAACAGGGGTGTGTCAAATGGGCCCATTAACAATTCCAGCAGAAGAATTTTCTCTTTCTCAGGAACCATCGAACAAAGTACAAAGTTATGTCTTTAAAGACATTTTGTTTGGTGGTCCACAGCCCACACCCAAGTTACTTCCCACATAAATCGGAACACCATGCATATGTGATATGTAGACAGGTATGTGGTGGATATGTGTTCGACAGATGAAGTGTGAAACAGAGCAAACTGCAACATACTAGATAGTAATGGTGACGGACGTGCCGAATATTGTGTTCGTACAAACAAGATACATCTTCTATTTACTTCAAAGCTGGAACCCGCCTCGGTGGCGTAGTTGGCTAACGCGCTTGTCGTGTTGAGCTCGACTGTTGAGGACGGAGAGATCGAGGTTCGAATATCGATCGGGTGAAAAGGGGGTGGTTTTTCCTAAATGGTTTTCCACTCTCCCTCCACACAAATGCGGGTTCACTTCCTCTAATACATTAGAGTAATTAGTACTTAAAGCGTATAACCCGAACGGGTAGTAAGACGCCGTGCTAAATATTATTATTAAATATTCAAAGCTGGACATAACAGAGTATTAAAAGAACTGGAAATAAAGCCCACCAACAACATGTCAATAATAATTTAAAAAATGATAAAATTAATATTTCCCGTCAAAAAACAAACAATCGGATGTTCAAACAAATATCTTGTTGTTGAATTTGAGGACTATTTTTGGTGAAAAAAATGTCACGTTTCTACAACATATACATTATTTTGATAAAACTTGAATTCGTAAATAAAAGTTACATTTTAATTTTTGTATCAATATTGTTATCTGAATTTAGAAGGCTAGACAAACTAAAAGTGAATTTCATAATTTGAAAATTGTATAAAGACACCTGGACACGGGAATAAAACCCGGGACCTTCGGTTTATTATTATTATTATTATTATTATTATTATTAGCACCGCGTCTTACTACCCGTTCGGGTTATACGCACTTACGCTAATGTGTAATGGTAGGGTGATTGTGAGATGAAATGGAGGACCTACAGTTTAACGTGGAATCCGAACCACGGTGAAGGCCTGGAATTCCCCACATTCACAAGATGTCTTGTCAGAGGTGAAGGAAGGATTTGGTAATCAGATAAATCTGTGCCGGAACCTGGGATTGAACCCCGGCCACCAGCACAGAAGTCTGACACCTTACCCCTAGACCGCCAGGTCAGCTTTCGGCTTAGTACGCCAATGCTATACACACTGAGCTATTCAGGAATCATCCCGTGCCCAGGGTAATTCTTCATTAATTTTTAAAGGCAGAGTCTGTGATGGACGTGAGGAAATCTTCGGCTACAAATGTGTGATTTTATTAAGGTCACGAGCTATCAGATAACGCATCCACTTTCGACTCGGAGTTGGCTTATTGCTGCCATCTGTACAATTATTATAACTGTAAGGGATTACATATTTAAGAATCAAATAGCCAAAGCTAATATTTATGCTTTTACTGAGGATTTATCTAAATGGTGTAAATCCTCACTAAAAAGCATATATAATAGTTTTGGCCATTTGATTCCGAAAGTGGATTAATGCGCATGATTTGTTGAGGTAAAGATTGAGAGTCGGATTAATTTACTTACATCTGGTTTTAACCATAATAATTAGGTCAGTGTTATAAAAATAACATTAAAAAAAATACTAATCTTATAAAATATTGTCGCAAGTCTCTACGTAGTACTAGTAAGTAGGTCGGGTCGATTGGTGAGTGGGTGGTTCGTTATGTGAGTGGAACGTCGCGTGTTTCGTTATGTGAGTGGAACGGTGCGTGTTTCGTTATGTGAGTGGGACGCTGCGTGTTTCGTTATGCGAGTGGAACGGCGCGTGTTTCGTTATGTGAGTGGAACGGCGCGTGTTTCGTCATGTGAGTGGAACGGCGCGTGTTTTTGTTTATGAGTGGAACGACGCGGGAGTGGATAGGTTTGGTGTTTGGCTGGATGGTGTGTTCTATGCGTGCGTTGGTCGGTAGGTCAATGGGTGCTTGAACAGGTGAGCTAGTGAGAGTCATTCAACCCACGCTCTACCAAGAGAATAATTAACTGATAAACCGACAAACTCTATTTTATAACTATAATTACAATATGATCTTCCAAATCTGCTTAAGATCATTTTGATTACGAATATATTATTTTTATTAGCGTCTGTGATTGGGAATTTAAGAGAGTTTGAATCAAAAGTACCTCACCTAATTTGGGACAATGGATGCCTTTTAGGGTAGTCATACCTAATTCTCTAAGAGAGATTGCTTAGTTAAGATGGAATGTACCCTCATTTGAGTATATAAGCGGGAAAACATTTAGTAATAAAATAAACTCGGTATACTCGGCCAGTACTCAAACCCCGACCATCCGATCACAGACAAATAAGACTAGACAATTTTGACGTTTTTATATATATGTTATCTGTTCAGATTATATGCATTGAATAACTATTAAAAGCATTTCTCGAGTGATTTAAACTAATTTGAGACGATTCATCGTGCGCTTTTCACGGAGAATTAGACTCAAAAGAGTCAATAAATTGAGCAAAAAAAAAAGAGGAAAGAAGTAGCTTTAAGATTCGATTTAATGTCGAGCATGGCGGCGTTTATGAAACAAGACTTCTTAGCAAGCACATCAAACAGCAAAAAAAAAAAAGAA
>CABFVX010004696.1:0-33505 GCA_902151425.1 Timema shepardi
TTTTTGAGCTATACACAGTTCCTTACCTACCCTGTAAGGGAACTGCAAGATTAGATTGTGATGTGACAGTTAAAAATATCCTCATCATTATCAACTGTTTCCAGCCTTTGGCCAGATCAGTTTAATAAAACCATTCCTACCAACCTTAAAATCCCACTTTAATCAGTAAATAGTGCTATATAATATTCAAAAAGAAAATAAAAAAAACAGTACAACTTATATAAATATATATTTTTAATATAACGATTTGAACAGATGACAAATTTATCTAATAAAATTAAATTCTAAACTAATATTTACTATCAATAATTTAAATCCAACCCATTGACAATATTGTTCACAGTTTTTCAAATGTAAAAATAACTCTTTTCTAACAGGAGCTAGCCATAATATAAGCAGTATACTATGTACATACACAGCTTGCATAGTACGAGCAGTATACTATGCAAATACACAGCTCTTAAAAGGAAGAGTTGGCTAACTAAAAGGCCTTAACAAATTATTAATATATATACTCTTATAAAATGAGAGATAATATCAACCATAAATAAAATCAATTTTATTCGAATCAAATATATTTTAGTCTTTATCACCAAGAAAAATACCATGATTTACTCACAGACAACCATTTAATGGGAAACACATCAGCTAAACAAACTAACAATATTTGGTGATTGTTATTTGTAAATGGTAAAATACTTGGTATTTCATGATAAGAATGAAATTGAAATAATGTATTATATGTAAAGGTGTGCGGAGCTTCGAAAAGTCTTAGTCGAAGAGCAAATTTCCGTCAACTTCGACTTTGACATCTACGTAAACTTTTGTATATTCGAAAATTTTTGAAGGAAGAATAAAACTTCGATAAATCATCAAACGATTTAATTTTATCTTACTAAATATTTGATCATTTTAAAACTGTTACTAAACAAAATTTTAACATCGACTAGTAATTTAACTAGCCTAACATAAGCGTAGATCAAAAGCGAGTAAGTAAACATAATTTTGTAAAAAATAAAAATACATATAAAGAATTAACACCAAGGTCACTGTTATGAAGCAGATAAATCACTTTAGTTGTGCTATCATCCCAGTTCGTGTCTAATAATGTTTAGTCCTTGATATTCCATCTTTGTTATTATCTGTAACAAATTTACAAGTGCATTTTGTCAAGGAAGTTTTTCATAACTTCTTCGTGTTTGCTTTATTATTCAAAATGCCCGATACGGAAAGTGAGGAACGAAAACCGAATTTAATTTATAATTATTATCATGGAAATGCAGATAAAAAGACATGCACATGTAAAATCTGCAAAATAATGTTATCAACTCCATGATGTAAGTAAATATTAAAATTTTATTAATAATTTACTAAGCTTATCAGTAAGCCTGTGTGCATTAATTATTGATATAGGCCCGACTTTTCTTCTCAAGTTTCAAGCTTCGCTTCGACTTCACATTTGAAAAAGTGGCCTTCGCACACCCCTAATTATATGAACATTTGAACAAAGCCTGAACAGGGATCGAAATGTAGCAGTAGTAACTGTAGAGGTATGAACCAAATAAATAGTAAGATGCTTAAGAACATTAATGGTAAAATAGTAGAGAGTTTGCCCCAGACTAAAGTCATATTTTCACAACATACTATAAATGAGAATAAAGTTAATGAGGAGAATGTTAGCTGTCACGAGAAGAAACAGGATTAGGAATCAAGTTATCCAGGGAAGAATAGGAGTACAGGGAGTACATGAGATAGTAGAGGAAGCAAGACTGAGATGGTATGGACATGTAATGAGGATGTTGGAGTACATGAGATAGTAGAGGAAGCAAGACTGAGATGGTATGGTCATGTAATGAGGATGTTGGAGTACATGAGATAGTAGAGGAAGCAAGACTGAGAAGGTATGGACATGTAATGAGGATGTTTGAGTACATGAGATAGTAGAGGAAGCAAGACGGAGATGGTATGTTCATGTAATGCGGATGTTGGAGTACATGAGATAGTAGAGGAAGGAAGACTGAGATGGTATGGTCATGTAATGAGGATGTTGGAGTACATGAGATAGTAGAGGAAGCAAGACTGAGATGGTATGGTCATGTAATGAGGATGTTGGAGTACATGAGATAGTAGAGGAAGCAAGGGTGAGATGGTATGGTCATGTTATGAGGATGGAAAGGAAATAATTTCAAAGAGAATGATGGAGATAAAATATGTAGGGAAAATATCGCAAGGGAGACTAAGAAAGAGATGGGAGGAGCAGATAACAGTGCAAGTGAGAGTAGAAGAATAATGAAAGTACAGAGGAAGATGGAGGTATTTTACCTAACTGACACGACCACAGGCTGGAAACAGATGATGATGATGATGATGATAATTAATTACAACATACTATTGTAATAATTTTCAAATACTTTAATACTGAACTATTAGAGTGTGACTACAGTTTAAATAAAATATTTTATTTCCTTTTAACATATCACTATTTTGAATCTCACCACAGGGAGATTTAATATATGACAACCAAAATTAACATTTGTCAATTAAAAGTGCCCATCCCACAAACAATTATATTAACCAGGCGACTAGACTTATGCTCGAACTATAAAACACATCAAAGTGCAGTTTTCAGCGGCCAACGGTGGAATTGGAATCGATGAAATAGTTTAATTTTACATTAAAAAAATAAAACTACTAAACAATTTCAAATTAGGAGGTATAGCCAGCACACTTACCTAGGTGATACTGGAGTAGAAATTGTTTAGATATAACACTAAAAAACACACAAACTCTTTTTTAAGGACAAGCTTTCACTGTCACAGACAGCTTCATCAGGTCAGGAGAGTAGACTGATGCTTTTTGGTCTAGTCTACTCTGCTGACCTGATGAAGCTGTCTGTGACAGTGAAAGCTTGTCCTTAAAAATGTGTTTGTGTGATTTTAGTGTTATATCTAAACAATTTCTACTCCAGTATCACCTAGGTAAGTGTGCTGGCTATACCTCCTAATTTAAACCATAAACAATTTCAAAGTATTTGTGATAAAAACGGTTTCACAGGTTTCAATTCCACCGTTTTCTAACGAAGACTCGAGGCTACTACACCACGACATGTCTGGTTCGAGTTGAATTACTACCTAAGCTATGCACTATCCGCAGCAAGAGAGGGACGTGCTTTTAAAACTACAGTACAGTCTGATTTTAATGGGATGCCCATTTTAAAACCTGAAACTTATGTTGCTACAATTATGTAAATAAAAAAAATATTACAATTATATTTACATTCTTAGTTCATTTAATAAATGAGGTAAGGATAAATTATACAATAATCCATAAGAAAGTTTTATTGGAAGCTTTTTAGATAGACTTTATAAATCCAATAAGACATCTTTCTAGAAGGGCAAGTTTTAGTGACTTTAATCAATGTCGGTGGCCGAAAGCAGGCTTCGTATAGAAATCGGGGTTTTCCAAATAATAACTATTCTATAAAGTATAGCGCATAGAACGTAATGAGAGCTGCCAAAAAGAAAGCCAACATCAAAGAAATCATAATTCGTACTATTTTCTGTTGCTCCAAGTGTATCATGTACCGGTGTTTGCGACCACCAACCCTAAGGAGCGGCTCCAGCAAGTAAAAGTTGGCAACATCTGACTCTACGGCTGAGAGTCGACGGCCCCCGGCTTGAACACACTTGTTAGTGTACCGAGGGAGCTGGGGCGATTTCACCGGGAGACACTCGGAAATGGTGACTCGCACGGTTTTGGGATGATGTGGAGGATAACTCTTTCTTTGCGAGACGTTCGGTTTATCGTCGACCCACGAGATTCTTGTCACAGAATTCCTGAAATCTCTTTTATGGGCGTTGGATAGAACCTCGACGGAAAAACCGAAGTTGCTTCGGAAACAGCGGTAACCGGGGCTTGTTTCTCTTTCCAAGTCGCGTAGGTTTGTCAATTTGATGACTGACCAAGGTTGATTGTAGATACTGGTCGGTCTATCGCTCGCTCGGAACGGAACACAATGCTCTCTCGTCAAGACGCCCAGAGTTGTGGCCGGTTCAGGTTTTCCGATCGGCACCACCGGCATGAAACTCCCCATGTTCATCGGTCGTTGCGACAGTGACCGACAGTCCCAGCCCCACGAGGGAGGAGTCATAACGACTCCTACGAGATACTGAGAGAAGTGAAAGAAGAGGTCGCTGTAGACAACCCGATGGCTCGCGTCCACGGTGTACTGTGATACCATTTCACCGAGTCAATTGCCGCCAACATGATTTAGAATTATCGGCTTGCATTCATCTACCTGGTTGAGGTCATACAGAACCTGAAAAAAAACAACGAAAAGCTTTAAATTATTAATCTAAATTTGGGATGGAAACATCAAACCCTTAAGGACATTCAAGGATTTGAGAAAATATCAGTTAAAACAATAAATGTTCTGTCAAACGTTTTGGAGTTCTAACAGTGCTTGGTTCAGCCAATGAGAGAAGGGGAAGGAAAGAAGAAGATGGAGGCATTCTGGAAATAGTTGGTGATGTTGTTTTATTGGTCATTCAAGCCCAATTCTGACCTACCTCGAGCAAACAAGCCATGCTCCAAGCCTGAGTGCGGCAGCTGTCTTTGCAGTAGGCTCCGTCCTTGTTGGTTAGTTCGGGCAAACCCCTCCAGGGAGAGTTCTGCAGCTCGGTAAAGTGGCGAGCCAGTAATGAGCGAGTATGAGCAACGACTCGACGCAACTCAGACTCACCCCCGACCACCCGGGCAAAGTGCAGGCGGGCACGGAGGAAAAAACCGATGGGCCAAACCCATTCCTAGACAGAACAACATAAAATAAAAATTTGTAGTTTTCTTTGGATAAAAGCATTATCTCCAAAGTTATTGGTGCATTATACAAGTTACTCATATTTTATAATCTACAGTACAGTAGAGTATCAATAATCCGACCTAAACAGGACCGACAGGTGGTTGGTCGGATTACCGAAATGTCGGATAATACGTAAACAGGCGAAGGAGGAGGGGGAAGGGCAGAGAAACAAATCCAAATGGCTGTAAATAGAAGTGCAGAATAGGTATGAATCAGGGTTTGTTAGTAATTATTATTTTTAAGGCTTGAAATTTTTCTTAAATTGAAGTAAATACTGTTTTCTTTTTCTCTTTTCAACTGCCATATTTCTCACAGTAAAACTATATTAACGGGAAAATGCAAAACTCGATCGCATTATGAACGAGTGCAAACAGAGCTACAACCACGGAGAGATGTCACTCACTCACACACTCACTCACTGACAAAGAAACGATGTTAGTGTGAAAATAATATGCATGCGGAAACTGCACAACATGAGGATATGTCGGACGACCGAAGGTCTGATTATTGATACTCTACTGTCTAAAATAAAAATGGCATTCCCAGATCATATGTCATTACGTTCTGGTCTCTTGTGGCTTACCTTAAATATGGCCCTGACTATTGAATGTATATTATTAAATAATATATAGGTAGATTTTAAAAAAAAAAACTATATGTACCCCCTAAGATGTCTTCATGTACCCCAGGTTGAATACCAATGGTCTAAGGTGTCATTTTCACAATAGGTCGGATTTTAAAAGGTCCGGGTTCAGATCCCAGTCTGATGCATAGAGATTTTTTTTCTCACCAAATGGTTTGCTAATCCTCCTTCCACACAAATGAAACTACACTTCCTCTAAATTTTGCTTTCCTCGTCCTTACAACGTGTAGTTAATATACACGTATATAACCCTGACCCTCACCGGTCCTTGATGGTAGTTATATCCATGAGCCACCTTGGGGTCATCCGAGTCATTCGAGTTGTCGTAGAACCCGTTGTACGCCCAATCTTCCGGGTCCAAGGTCCTCATGCCGAGGGGACCCAGCAACGATTCCTCCGCCTTCTGCAGGGCTGTCCACGCGTGTTGCGGATCGAACATCTCGGGGGCGGCCACCATGGCTATGGGGAAGTTGCAGCGCAGTTGGTAGTCCGCCCACGGCTGGCCCGAGCCGTGTGTGTCCTTGTAGATACCACGATGGTGGATGAGGTCGGGTCGGGGCTCCTTGTTGGACGGATGGACACTCACAAAGAACACCGGCTCAAAACAGGAGGCTATCTTTTGTTCCCATTGCCGGTACGTCCATGTCATTCTCGATCCTTTGTTTGGAAAAAAAATATAGTTGAAAGAACAGATATTTGGAAAAGGATGAACTTTTTTTTTTTACATCCATTACGTTTTCCAGCCTGTGGCCCGGGTCTATAAAGTTCCCACCACCAGCTTGCCAGGCTTGTCGTAGCCTTATAATTTATCAATGTGAAAGGGTAATCCCATATTTCACCAATGATATATTTTTCGGCTACGCCAGGAATTGAACCCGGGACTCTTAGCTCAGTAGACAGACTCACTACTGACTAAGCTAAGGTGTTGAATCATTAGGATGAATCATTGTTTAAATTTGGAGGGTTAGTCAGTATTTACTTGAGTAAACCAAGTTAAAATGTTTGAAGTACTTTACAAACAACAATAAAATAAACTAGAGATGAATGAGTCTTTCAAATCCTCCAGGATTTCAAATTCAAGATTAAAAAAATAAATGTCTACTTGGTATCACATGGGGGTCAAGGTCAATAAAGGTAAGATAAAAGCGTAAAGTGATTTATGGATGAACCCTCCCCTCCCCAAAATGGAAATTCAGATTTGACCAATTTATTCCCCTCAGTTTTGACGGGTATTTGAATCCAGCCTCACCATCTCTCTTCCCCCTGGTGACGCTCCCGTGGGGGAACTTCCCTTCCTCGTGCAGGGTCGCCAACCATTTCAAGGATCTCTTGCAGAGACCCACCAGTTCCACCGCGCTACCGTCTCTCGGGGTGGCGGGCTTGCCTCGTAGACCTGCTTTCTCGCTGGAGCCCATCTTGTCCATCCACGTCCCGCAGTTGTATGTGTTCCCGCCAAACACAAACCCTGCAAAACCCACGTGAGACAGGTAACATACGCACACGTGTTACGTTCTAACACAAGTATTGCACGCCATCTAAATGTCGATCCTGGTCCAGTCTAATTAGGGTGTAATTTTATCAAGTGTTACCCACTCTGTCTTAATACAAATGCAGGCACATTTACTCTGAACCCTACTCCACTCAGCTTTAACCCATTAGTGTAGTTAAAATATCTATTCATTTAATCCAAAGAGGAAGTGAGACGATTAGGTATATGAGATAGTAGAGGAAGCAACCTGGTAAGATGATACGGTACTTACGCACCTCCAGAGGAGGGCGTGTAAAACACATAATGGAAGATTTTAAAAGAATCGGATAAAAATAATAAGCCGAGGTAGGAAATAAACTAATAAAGAGGACATGGATACATGCAATCAATACAATGCACTGACATCCTTGTGTTTAGTCGAGCCATTGAGGTAGGGTGAAATGGGGCGCAAGAAAAGGCCCGTGCCACACCTCACCTTAACAAATATCAAAACTCGTAAGATAGCCAAACCGTGCGCTACCTGTGTCAGGGTGAACCCCGATCTGATTGTTGAACCCTCTGTCTGTCATATGAGCGTCAATCTCCCTGCCTGCGTTACGTTCTCGGAAACAGAGCCCTTGGAAGTGGACGGTGAGAGCCTCTTGGATAACATCGGCAAGAGGCTGATCCTGAGGAAAATATGCAACGCATGAGAGTATCCGGGAGATTAAAACCATTCCTGGATTCATTATAAACACTCGAATCTAAAGAAATATTATAAGTCTATATATAGCTTTAAATGAAAGAAGGTACAAAAAAGAATGATAGAAACACATGTAAGGGAGAGAACACAACAATTTTCATCGCTGCCACTGGACAAAGAAGTAATGGCTGCCTTGTGTTCTTTATGATATTCGTTCCGTTTCCATGTTCCTATACATGGGTCCTAACATTCTTTATCGATCTTATTTTTATCCTTTATATGTTTTTTTTTTGTTTCCTATTTTCAGAAGTTGCGTTGCATATTTCACACTCCTTCCCGATGAGTTCCTAGATCTGGAGATTGGATGGTAAGGATTTATTTTCTTCAAGAAGCAGCCATTACTTTTTTTTTTCGTTAAGTGGCAGCAATGTAAAGTGTGAACTGTGTTCCTCTTTTTAATATAAAATAAATAATATATTTGTTCTCTTTTAATCAGTCATCATTCTTAGCTCTTTATCCTAGAAAAAACTTAATAAATAATGTTTTTCAATTCTCATAATAAGAGCACTTTTAGATAACTCACCCGCCTCGGTGGCGTAGTTGGCTAATGGGCTTGTCGTGTAGAGCTCGACTGCTGAGGACGGGGAGATCGAGGTTCGAATCTCGGTCGGGTGAACCGGGGTGGTTTTTCCTAAATGGTTTTCCACTCCCCCTCCACGCAAATGCGGGTTTACTTCCTCTAATTCAACCTTCCCAATTCCTAACCCATCAGAGTAATTAGTACATAAAGCGTATAACCCGAACGGGTAGTAAGACGCAGTGCTAATTATTATTATTATTATTATTATTATTATTATTAGATAACTCCCTACTACTGAGTCTACCAATGTTAGCGTTGTCCAACAAGTACACATTTTTCACCCTGACTAACCTTGACTGATTACGCTATGATCCTACGCTACACCATAGTGGAACCAAGCAAGGCGGCAAAGGTTGCCTGTGAGCCAAACACGGGAAGTGTAACGAAGAGCCTCACCACTGTTCCTGGAGGTTGGGGCGGGGAGTCGTCCTGAGGGAATATTCTGGACACCTTGTCTTGAAGGATGGCCGAACCCTCGGGCACCTCCTCCACGTAGCTCTGGACGCAGTACAACCACCACCACACAGCGTCTCGGCAGTTGAAACGAGACTTGCGGCCCCCGTCCAGCAGGTTCGGGATCAGCCCGTGGCGCAGACAGCCCGCGTACCCTAAGATGTGGTACCTTCAAAACCAACAGCACGTTCTATCGTGATCAGGAAAGATAAAGTGAAGGTCTCGAAACATCACTTACTATTTTCACTGGTTAATAGTGTTTACAGACTTACTAAGGGCATGACTCTCAAATCCTTGCATCCTTGAATGCTCAAGGACATTCAAGATAAATAAAAACTTTTTTTTATAGGTTCTGATATGGAATTTATTTTAGAACTTAACGTGTGTATAAGGGCTGTGTGAAGTCCATTTATTCTAATTAAAGCGGACTTGAATAGAATATATGAAATATTATCAAAGCAGAATCGAAGTTGGAATATTTTATGTTAGTTCCTTTATGATTGAAAAAATATTACATTGTAGTTATTTATATATATTATTATTATTAGCACCGCCTCTTACTACCTGTTCGGGTTGTACGCACTTACGCTAATGTGTAATGGTAGGGTGAGTGTGAGATGAAATGGAGGACCTACAGTTTAACGTGGGATCCAGAACCACGGTGGAGGCCTGGCATTCCCCACATTCACAAGATATCTTGTCAGAGGTGAAAGAAGGGTTTGGTGGTCAGATAAATCTGTGCCGGGACTGAGGATCGAACCCCAAGACCCCCGGCGCAGAAGTCTCACACCTTACCCCTAGGCCACCTTATATATAACTTTAAGCAATAAAATAACTTTGAATTGTTTTATTGCACAATTGTAATCTTTTGTTATAATATGATAAATAAAGTTACTTTATTATTTTTTTTTTCCATATGAATATTTATTTGTAATGCAAACAACAGCTCAGGATGGGATTAATTGACCATAAATTGATTATTTAAGCTCTCAATAATTTGAAAGGCAAAGCTTCGTAACTGTCAAAGCTGACATTTGTTTTGAAGCTTATGAACATTATAATGAATGCAGTATAGCAAAAAAAAAATATAAAATTCAGATACTATTTCTATTTTCAATAGAAACTTAAGAATTAATTTAGTAATGTAAAGCTCGTAAGTTTACCTGTGTTTTTTTAAGATAAAAATTTATATTTATAAATGACCAGAAAAACAACTTGATTGAGTTGTTCAGAGTTAAAGTGTTTCAAATAGAACAATAAATGTGAGCGGGGAGTACCTCGCCTCCTGGTATCTGCCGGTGAGGATGAATAAACCCCGCAGCGAGATGAAAGTGTCCCTCCCCCAGTTCCTCATGTAGCCAGTGCTGAAGTGAGGCAGACCTGAGATAACAACACAACTAGAATATTGGAGTTACATTTTATATCAGACATATTAGGACGAGGGACATTGACCTGAGGGTGAAGTGGAGGTAGGTCAATATACTAACCTGTAGGTAAGGTGGAGGTAGGTCAATATACTAACCTGTAGGTAAGGTGGAGGTAGGTCAATATACTAACCTGCAGATAGGGTGGAGGTATGTCGATATACTTACCTGCAGGTAAGGTGGAGGTAGGTCAACATATACTAACCTGCAGATAGGGTGGAGGTATGTCGATATACTAACCTGCAGGTAAGGTGGAGGTAGGTCAACATATACTAACCCGCAGGTAAGGTGGAGGTAGGTCAATATACTAGCCTGCAGGTAAGGTGGAGGTTGGTCAATATACTAGCCTGCAGGTAAGGTGGAGGAAAGGTGGAGGTAGGTCAACATATACTAGCCTGCAGATAAGGTGGAGGTAGGTCAATATACTAACCTGCAGGTAAGGTGGAGGTAGGTCAATATACTAGCCTGCAGGTAAGGTGGAGGTAGGTCAATATACTAACCCGCAGGTAAGGTGGAGGTAGGTCAATATACTAACCTGCAGGTAAGGTGGAGGTAGGTCAATATACTAACCTGCAGGTAAGGTGGAGGTAGGACATATATACTAACCTGCAGGTAAGGTGGAGGTAGGACTATATACTAACCTGCAGGTAAGGTGGAGGTAGGACTATATACTAACCTGCAGATAAGGTGGAGGTAGGTCAACATATACTAGCCTGCAGATAAGGTGGAGGTAGGTCAATATACTAACCTGCAGGTAAGGTGGAGGTAGGTCAATATACTAGCCTGCAGGTAAGGTGGAGGTAGGTCAATATACTAACCCGCAGGTAAGGTGGAGGTAGGTCAATATACTAACCTGCAGGTAAGGTGGAGGTAGGTCAATATACTAACCTGCAGGTAAGGTGGAGGTTGGTCAATATACTAGCCTGCAGGTAAGGTGGAGGTAGGTCAATATACTAGCCTGCAGGTAAGGTGGAGGTAGGTCAATATACTAGCCTGCAGGTAAGGTGGAGGTAGGTCAATATACTAGCCTGCAGGTAAGGTGGAGGTAGGTCAATATACTAGCCTGCAGGTAAGGTGGAGGTAGGTCAATATACTAGCCTGCAGGTAAGGTGGAGGTAGGTCAATATACTAGCCTGCAGGTAAGGTGGAGGTAGGTCAATATACTAGCCTGCAGGTAAGGTGGAGGTAGGTCAATATACTAGCCTGCAGGTAAGGTGGAGGTAGGTCAATATACTAGCCTGCAGGTAAGGTGGAGGTAGGTCAATATACTAGCCTGCAGGTAAGGTGGAGGTAGGTCAATATACTAGCCTGCAGGTAAGGTGGAGGTAGGTCAATATACTAGCCTGCAGGTAAGGTGGAGGTAGGTCAATATACTAGCCTGCAGGTAAGGTGGAGGTAGGTCAATATACTAGCCTGCAGGTAAGGTGGAGGTAGGTCAATATACTAGCCTGCAGGTAAGGTGGAGGTAGGTCAATATACTAACCTGCAGGTAAGGTGGAGGTTGGTCAATATACTAGCCTGCAGGTAAGGTGGAGGTAGGTCAATATACTAACCTGCAGGTAAGGTGGAGGTAGGTCAATATACTAACCTGCAGGTAAGGTGGAGGTAGGTCAATATATACTAGCCTGCAGATAAGGTGGAGGTTGGTCAATATACTAGCCTGCAGGTAAGGTGGAGGTTGGTCAATATACTAGCCTGCAGGTAAGGTGGAGGTAGGTCAACATATACTATCCTGCAGGTAAGGTGGAGGTAGGTAGATATACTAGCCTGCAGGTAAGGTGGAGGTAGGTCAATATACTAGCCTGCAGGTAAGGTGGAGGTAGGTCAATATACTAACCTGCAGGTAAGGTGGAGGTAGGTCGATATACTAACCTGCAGATAAGGTGACGCAAGCCGGTATCTGCTCCCCAGAGCTAGTCACATGGACGGGCGGGACTGGAGGTGCCAGAGCTGGAGAGAACGAAGGCAAGGGAGCAGAGTGGACTACACCACCACACTGCACGGAGCCCAGCGCTAGATTACGGTTAAAACTGGACCCCTCGTGGACAAACCTGCACAGAACACCATCACGGCAGCTCATTTCAGGACATTATAGTGAATAAAAACAGGACAACAGCCCTAGCTGTGTCGATCTCTAGAAGATGACCAGGTCAAAGTAACAGTAACTTACGAAGACATGAGTGACCAAGCTCTGTCAAGCAGCAGGCAGTAGGCCCCAGTGATGACCAGGTCAAAGTAACAGTAACTTACGAAGACATGAGTGACCAAGCTCTGTCAAGCAGCAGGCAGTAGGCCCCGGTGATGACCAGGTCAAAGTAACTCGGCACCAGATACCGAGGTACGCTTGTCACTGCCTGTAGGTTCCTTTCTAGCCACTCCCCCAGTTCTGCGGTGCCCGAGTTACGTTTTAGACGCTGCCACACGTAATCTAAGAACCCAGGAAGGTAATAAAACATGGAGTAGATAAAAACAAAAAAACATAAAGCCTCCACATTTCTTTTCAATATTGAAAACAAATTTCTTTCTTTTATTCATACTTATAAGAAACTTTTTTTTTCTTCAAAAAAGTTACGCACTAAACTCTAACAACTTAAAGATCAATCAGCCGCAACAGCTGTAAGGTTCAGTGACAGGCAAATTATTATTATTATTATTATTATTATTATTATTATTATTAGCACCGCGTCTCACCACCCGTTTGGGCTATGCGCACTTACGCTAATGTGTAATGGTAGGATGATTGCGAGATGAAATGGAGGACCTACAGTTTAACGTGGGATCCGAACCACGGTGGAGGCCTGGCATTCCCCACATTCACAAGATGTCTTGTCAGAGGTGAAGGAAGGGTTTGGTAATCAGATAAATCTTTGCCTCGACCGAGGATTGAACCCCGGTCGCCAGCACAGACAGGCAAATGATTCGAAATAAGTCGAACGGTGGTCAATAATATTTACGGCGTCACACTATGTGTAAACGGTGAATCATCTGATGACTAACTCTGCTGCTGATATTATGCAGCTGAACCAGTTAATTCTGGATCATTCCTTAGACAATTCTCACAAAACGTAAAGTGTGTTCTCAAATAATACGAAAGGAACTCTACTGTATGTTATTAATATATTTTTTTTTAAAATGATGTTTTGACGAGAGGGAGAAGACGCTCACCTATCATCCAATTCCCTTGTCGCAGGTTGTTACACATGGGATGGCCAAGGTCGTTGGAAGGTCGGATATTACTCAGCAGAGACATAAACCCTGTGAATAAAATAAAAAGGTAAATTTGTGTCCCTATCGCCAAAGATTGATATTTTAAAACATGGAAAGTATCTGCCTTTAAGGAAAACTTCTTTTCACTTTTTGAGGCCATTTGTAATATATATTTGTAAGAAGGTACAGGAACGTTGGATTGAAACATATAAAAAGGAACAAACAATATGGCTTTTATAATGAAAAGAAGAACACAGTTCACACTTTACAAAGAGGTAATGGCTACCTCTTGAAGTGAATCAATCGCTACCCCCGACCTAGGTTTCATTCTATCGAAAACTCATCAGGAGGGCGTGTGAAACACGCAAGCAATTTTCTAAAAGAGGAAACCTAAAAACACAAAAGGGAGAAAGAGGAAATATGTAAATAAAGACGGGTCACGTAGATAGGAACATCTAAAAGGAACAACTATTTTGACACCTGTGAGTTGCATTCTTTGGCGTGGAGTTGGTATAACCTAAGGGCTCAGTCCAATTTTCTTTAGACATACCTTACCTGACAGCCCCTAAAAGTTACTTTATCTACTTTTATTTAATTTGTTTTAGAGCAAATGTACTGCTTAATTGGGGGTTCGACTCAAAATAATTATGGGACAAACTTAACGATATAATAAATTCACCAGTTAACGGTATGACTGAATCATAACAATTAATACTAAGCCTGCTTCGGTGGCAGCATAGTCTCGCGTTAGTCTCGACTCCCGATAACGGGGAGATCGAGATTTTAATCATGGTCGGGTGTAATTAGTTTTTTTACAAAATGGTTTTCCACTCTTCCTCCATGCAAATATAGGTATATTTTTGGTTATAAATGCAACCTTCCTCATCCCTAGCGTGTATAACCAGAATCGGCACTAAAAAAAAAAAGTCAAGTAGAACTCTTTTATGTTTGCCATATTAAGGCTACAGGGGAAAAGGAGTGGAAAGTCCAATTTTAACTAAAATTGAACTAGTGCTGCGACCTGTTAGACAATAACTACGAGATCTTTCTAATGCACTTCAGTTATTGGTTAAAAGAGGTCTCTGTTATATTTAAATTAACTTAAAAAAAATGTTTTGTTGGGGTGCTTATGGAGTTTGACATAAAATTAGTTAATAATAATAATCTTAGTACCCGTTCGGGTTATACGCTTTAAGTACTAATTACGCTAATGGATTAGGAATTGGAAAGGTTGAATTAGAGGAAATGAACCCACATTTGCGTGGAGGGAGAGTGGGAAAACCATTTAGGAAAAACCACCCCCAGTTCACCCGACCGAGATTCGAACCTCGATCTCCCTGTCCTCAGCGGTCAAGCTCAACACGACAAGCGCGTTAGCCAACTATGCCACCGGGGCGGGTTAGAATTAGTTGTCCTTGTAAATGTATGTATGTAAATTCCCCTCCCTCCCCCCTTTTTCCTCCATATGTTCCAAGATCACAGCTTTCTCCGAGATGGAGGTTAAATTGAGTGTTCACCTTGCAAGCCACAGTAGACCGTCGGTCCAAAGTCTGGTATATCGTACACCCCTGCCCCCTGGCCCTCCTCCCTCTCTTCCTCCGCGCAGCGATATAACGCCTTGTTCAGATCAGACAGGTCGAGACGAGAGATCACCTCGCGCAGCTCCCCGTGACTCGGGACAACGCGGTGGGTGAAACTGGACACAAGCTCTCGGAGCAGAGACAGCGCAGGCTTCACTTTGTCGTGCAAGGACACGCTGAGAACAAGAAACAACTGGGTTACCAACACCCGGGACCTACCAACTCCTAAAGTGAAGGGTAAACATTTGACAAGAGTCCGGTCGAGAGTTATAAATACAGATTACAACATAGCTATGTACACTCACCGGATGGCTACAATAGATCCTGGCTGGAAATCTGTCCAATCCAACTGTGTGAGGTCAGAGTCGCCGCCGGATTCCCCAGAGCGCAACATTCGCGACTCGGACAGTTTCAGATGCTCTCGTAGTTCCAACACGTAGTCCTCAAGGCCGTTGATAACCGCACCGTTCTTCTGGAAACCGTCAGGCCGAGAATATCGGGACCCGGACCTATGAAAAATAAACTCTTAACCAACAACTTGCGGAGAAGAGATTAAAATGGATCGTTCGGAAAAAGAAATACAAGCGCAAGGGAGAGGAAAAGAATGGACCAGTCAGATTAAGAGAGGAAGATGGCAGCATTTTACTTAAGTGACTCGGACACAGGGTGGAGACAGTTTTTTTTTAACATTGCGTCTTACTACCCATTCAGGTTATACGCCTATGTACTAATTACACTAATGGGTTAGGGATAAGTTTGGTGTAATTTATTGAAAGTGCACCCGCATTTGCGCGAAGAGAAAGAGGTGCTCACAGAGGCTGGTAGATGGAGACAGTTGAGGACAACTATGGAGTTAAGTACCAGTAGACAGGTCTGGTTGTTAAGTTTGTCCGGTAATTATATTGAGCCAAACCTCTAACAAGCAGTATATAAGCTCTAAAACTAATTATAATTATAATAATAATACATATTTGATAAGTGGTATTTGAGGGTCCCAGCCCAAGTTATTTAACATTTAAATCAAGTTGTGTGCCACCTGCCTCAATGACTGCATGGTTCAAGACGTCACAATCGCAATAGACTGGACCGTCATCGACAAAGAGATCGGAGTTTGAATCTCGGTCTGGTGTACTGTGGTTGGTTTTTTTTTCTAAATGTCTTTTCAATCTCACTACAAGCAAACGAAGGTACACTTAATTTTAAATCCAACCCCCCCTACATCCCTAACACATTAGCGTAATTAGTGCAACCCAAAGGGGTAGTAACACGCGACGCTGAACAAATATAGATTGTGAGGGACGAACCTGTGCTTGAGCGTTGCCTCAAGGATGACCTCATCCACGGTCCCTTCCACCCTGAGGGGCTTCACATAGTCCCTTCTATAGTCAAGGTCAGGGTGGGTGAAGGCAGTGTACGCAACCAGTATGACAGACTGGTGAGTCCCGGGGCAATGACGGGTCACCGCCACAATGTCCGCATCCACCTGGTCGACAAACACCTGCACAAGCGAACGGTTTCTAAAGTTCTGCCGGAAATAGTCGCGTCTACACTTACTTGCTCTAAATCCTCAAGCAAAACCTCTTTTCACTCTTTGAGATACATTTTTTAAATAGGGAAGAACCTACATGAAATAGGTATTCTCTGTGGCCCTAGGGACTCAAAGGCTCTTTGCTGCATTTTCAAAACTACGCCACCTATTCCTGCTACCTAGTGCTCATTCTATCCAGTCCACCTCATTACACCCTATACCTATCTTGAGCTAGTTCTATCCAGTCCACCTCATTAAACCCTATCTCTATCGAGCTAGTTCTATCCAGTCCACCTCATTACACCCTATCCCTACCTTGAGCTAGTTCTATCCAGTCCACCTCAATTACACCCTATCCCTGTCTTGAGCTAGTTCTATCCAGTCCACCTCATTACAATATATCTCTTACAGGCCGATTCTAGTGTTATCTTTGTCCCGGCTATGCCAGCCGATAACTTGAACGCAAATCTAGTTTCTTCAGTTGGCGCTGAATGTCCTGCCCAGCACAAACCTGTTAATAGTTTCCAGCTTAATGCACTTGAAATGAACAAGCCACCTTAATTATCTTCCTGAATTCAGACACAGACTTCCCGCAGATTGGCGAACGGGGGTGGTAGTTGCTAGAGGCTTGTGTCACTCAACTCTTACATTGGTTCTGTTTTTTAAAAAAAAGTATACTTTTCTTAATGAGCGGAAATATAGCTGCAACAGTTGGTGTCACACAACTAATCTTTCCGACTGCATCTGTGGTCACAAAGTATAGGGCGTCGCTCTCACATTAGACTGGATTGCTGCTGACGGGGAGATTGGGGTTAAAATCCTGATCGGGTTTACTTGAGGTGTTTTCCCCCCTAAATGGTTTAACACTCTACCTCCATGCCAATGCGATTACATTTCCTCTAAATTCTATCTTACTCATCCTTTACATATTATCATAATTAATATGTACAATATAGTCCAGATTATACAAGATAAACAGGACCGACCGTTGGTCAGCTAGCTGGAATGTCGAATGTCGGTTAATACAGAAATCAGGGGATGGGGCGGAACGAAACAAATCAATTATAAATGGAAGTGCAGAATAAATATGAAATCAGGTTCATTAGTAAGAGTATGCAAAATGACAATGTCACTGTTTAAAAAATTATATTATATTTGGAAGAAGGCACAGAAAAGGTGGATAGAAACATATAAAAGGGGACGAACATAATATGGCTTTTACAATGAAAAGAAGAACACAGTTCACACTTTACACTGCTGCCAATGGACAAAGAGGTAATGGTTGCCTCTTGAAGAAAATCATTTGTTACCACCCAATCCTCGACTTAGGTTTTTATCGGAACTCATCAGGAGGGAGTGTGAAACGTGAAACACAACTCCCTAAGAGAGGAAACAAAGGAAAAACATAACAAAAGGGATAAAATGGACAATTATAAAGAATGATGGGACACAAAGATAGGAACATGTAAAAGGTTTAACATAAATCTCTAATTTTTTCCTGCGTTTGTTATTTAAGTTTGTTTCCCCAGCTTGCGGCGAGGTCAAATGTTATATTGATATGATCTGAACACGTAGTGCGACTAGGCGGAAGATAACTCACTTGGTTGTATCCTGAGGCTCCGAGCATGAAGTGGAGCTTGTTCAGAGCCCTCTTGGCGGAGATGATACCCGAATGATACCCCACTGTCAGCGGACTCCCGGGCTCGTCTGCCCATTCAGTATAGTACCGAGTCTCGTCCACCACATGAATCTGGAGACAAAGCAGTGGGGATTGGTCGACGACACTGGTTTACAAAACTAAAACTTAATTTTACTTTCAAATCTTGTAAACAATTAGGAACATAAGAGAAAACAGGAATCCCAACACCTTAGCTAAGTCGGTGGGTTTAGCCTTTTGCAGTGATGAATTAACGGCCTGGGGACTGGAAGTTGTGCCTGTCCAAGTTTTAAGTTAGATTATAAGGCATATGATGCTACGACAGGCCCTTGTTTTGTTGGCAAGATGAGGAAGGACCAGTGAACCGAGTCGCTGTTAGTGCCGTACGTACGTGATGTGGTACCAGCTCGTCGTATCCCCGGTTGCTACCGGTGGCGCAGCACGCCATGGCCACGAGGGCGGCGCTGGGCAGCAAGTCAAACACCGAGCGCTTGTCCACGGGACTCGGGTTATCGTGAGTCAGGTCCAGGAACAGAGCGTGGGCCACCGAGGGTACGAGAGGGCGCAGAGCAGGTTGGAAGAACGCCCCCACGGGTTCCCCGCCGTAGCGGTAGACTAGTCGGCCCTCTTCGTGGCTGTCCCAGGCTGACATGGCTTCTAAAAACCACAACAAGATTTGAACAAAAGAGAAGTTAGAAGCCCAGTTCCAAGCCTATATCGGATTCGCGCGCCAAGAGTGTTAGGTGTGTTAAGAACGCCATGGTCATTTCATCATTTTAACAAGGTTGTATATATTGTCACATATGCAGCAGAAACACGGACAATGAATGTAAGAGAGACTGCGAGAGCATGTTAGTTGTCACAAGGAGAAACAGGAGTACATGAGAGAGTAGAGGAAGCAAGGGTGAGAAGGTATAGTCATGTAATTAGAATGGGTAGAGAGAGGATGCCGAAGAAAAAGATGGAAGGAGCATAAAACAGAAAGTGTTCAAGTGAGAGGAGAAGAATGTAAGAAGTTAAAGGAGAGAGAGAGTGGTGGAAGGAAGGATAGATAGAGAAGATGGAGGCATTTTACTAAACTGATCCGGCCACAGGTTGGAAATAGTTGATGATGATGATGATGATAGTTATGAATAATGTTGTAAAAGAAATATTGCCAAACTGTTATTTATGATGGATTTTTTTTTATATTGTACAATCATTTTTATTTACGTGTTTATTTCTATAACAGAGGGGAATGTTCTTGTTCTAGTGACATTATACACTTCTGTTACCCGCTTCGGTGGCCGCATGGTCCAAGGCGTCACTCTCGCACCAGATTAGACTGCCGATTGAAGAGATCAGAGTTTGAATCTTGGTCGAGTGTGTAATGAAGGTAGTTTTTCTTAAATTTTTTTTCACTCTTGCTCCACATAAATGAGGGGAACACTTCCAATATATTCAAACTCCCTCAGACCTAACCCATTATCGTAATTAGAGCATACGCATATAACTTGAACATGTAATAAAAAATGCTGCTAAAAAAACCTACCTCATATATTGGGTAATGCCAGAACTAGCAAAAAATCTGGAAAACAGATCTCAACTTTGGCACTTTTAACGATAGAAGGTGGAGTCGATCGGATCAGCTAGTGATCTTAAGCGATCACTCATATGTAGCTGAAGCTTTCAACATGTCCATCACAGACTCTGCCTTAAAATATGAGTGAAGAATCACCCTGGACACAGGACGACTCCTGGGTAGTTCAGTGGTTAGAGCATTGGTATATTAAGCCAAAAGTCCCAGGTTCGATTCCTGTGTTCAGGTGTCATTTTTCAATTGAAAGAATATAATTGTTTTAGCACTCACTGTTTTTTTCTATTCAGAGTAAAAATAAGTTATTAATATTTTTTTTATCTCTTAAAAATGTTGACTATAGGAACATCTTTTTAACTATCTTAGATAAAATTATGTATAGCTGCCAAAGTGCTCAGAAGATGGAAGTGTTTCTATCAAGCCCTAAACCAACTCTCTTTTTGGGTTGACTTTCTTTCCTAGCTCTTATATTACATCATTTTATTGTTTCCACATGGTTTCCATAAACATCCAAAATATAAACTTTTTGTTTCTAATACCCGCCACGGTGGCGTAGTTGGCTAACACGCTAGACTGTCAAGTACGGGGAGATCGAGGTTTGAATCTCGGTCTGATGAACTGAGGGGTGATTTTTCCTAAATGGTTTTCTACTTTCCCTCCACGCAAATGCAAGTTCGGGTAGTAAGACGCGGTGCTAGATTAAAAAAAAAAGAGTTTCCACTCTTGTAAAGTGTCAAGGCCGCCCTAAAATATTTTAAAAATCCCTCTGAGGTTTAATCACACTATCGGATACCTTGGTTTTTTTTTTGAGGGATTCGACTTGTCTTACTACTTTTTTTAATGCCGCGTCTTTCTATTGGTCTGGACTATACACATATGTACTAACTAAACTAATGTGTTAGGGATGAGGAAGGTTGAGTGTAGAGGAAGTGTACCCCACATTTGAGTGGACAACCATTTAGGAATAAATACCCTCAGTACACCAGACCGGAATTTGAACTCCGATCTCCTCATCATCGACAGCAGAGTGTATCGTGAGAGCAACGTAATAGACTATTCGACCACCAAAGTTGTTTTGTCTCACTAATATCACCGTGAATTAACAAATATGGATATTTTTTTTTTCAAATATTCTCCAAAAAGCAGGCATATATGTGAATTTATTTCCCCACCCTTAACGAGTCTTTCAACGAATATTCTCACCTCTTATAAGGGACGTGATGCCGAGACGATTGACAAATATGTTGTCCTTTTGATCAGAGTTGGTGAACAGTTCGGCCGCAACGTAGAGGTCGGGTCGTATCCGCCGGGCAGCGTCTAATAGATACTGCGCACATCCAGAAAAACAAGTGTGGTACAGTTAGTAAATATTACCCTTTCATGAAAACATAAAAAATGCATTTTTATTTTCACCTTTTGAATTAAACACACACTTTTTTTTAATTCTCTTTAAACTATTTTATTATTTAGCACCGCGTCTTACTACCCATTCGGGTTATACGCTTTAAGCACTAATTACGCTAATGGATTGGGAAGGAGGAAGTGAACCCGCATTTGCGTGTAGGGAGAGTGGAAAACCATTTAGGGAAAAACCACCCCCAGTTCACCCGATCGAGATTCGAAATTCGATCTTCCCGTCCTCGGCGGACGAGCTCAACACGACTTGCACGTTAGCCAACTACGCCACCGAGGCGGGTCTCTTTCAACTAAAGTAAGGTCGAATCCTATTGTTTTATGAACCCGAATCTTGCCAAAAATTATGAAAATAGGAAGAAATAGAAATATACAATAGAAAAATATGATAATAGCAACATTTTAGCGTTTTATGTTATAATTCATTCCAGTCAGACAACTTAGCTCGGTCGGTAGCGTGTCCATCCACTGACCTAAGAGACCCAGATTCGATTACAGGCATGGCCAAGAGCTTAATCGTTGGTGAAATGTGCATTTCCCCTTTCACGTTGACGAATTAACAGCCGTGGGCCGGATGTTACATGTTTTCTAGATTTAAGTTAGTTTATAATTCGTGTGTTGATATAACCAGTCGGTTTAAAAAGTGCAAGTTAAATATGTCAAATTAAAAAAAATATATATATTTATTTTAACATCTTATAGAATTAATATAGCGTTAGATTTATGTCCTAAATTTGCTTTTTTTTAAAAACGATTTTAATCTTGAATCTCCTTAAGGATTATAGGGTTCACACGCTTAAGTTTTAGAGTTTAAAGGAGTTGAGGCCTCAAGGATTTGAGGGTACAAGGATTCGAGGGTCGAAGGGCTCAAGTATTTGAAGGTTCAAGGATTTGACGGTTCAAGGGCTCGGGAACTCGAAGGTGCTAGCTCGTCCTACAACATATGCTCCAAGTCTTCTCTTACCTCGGCTACTGCGATGGGCGTAGAATGACAGTTGTCCAGTCGGATGCCGTCGAAGGTGCGAGCAGTTTGCTCCACGTACTCCAACATGTGTTTCCACAGGAAGGGGCAATCGTCAGGCTTGTTGCCGTACCTGCAGGGGGGAGAACAGTATCAACCAGTCTAATTTCATACAAAAAAAAACCTTTTAAAAATTACAAACTTTTTTTTTGCAGTCAACATTGATAACATTTCACAAAATTATTAGGGGTGTTTTTTTTTCGGGTTACACGCTTATGTACTAATTGCGCTGATCGATTTAGGAACTATATAGGTTACATTTAGAGGAAGTGTACCCACATTTGTGTAGAGGAAGAGTGTAAAGCCATTTTGGAAAAACTACCCTCGGTACAACCGAGTGAGATATGGACCTCAATCTCCCTGTCATTGGCGATCTGGTCTGTTAGAATAGCGCGGTAGACCATGCGGTGTATTATTAGTGTTAACTTGTAGGTATTGATGGTATCTATCAAAACATGACTCAAAAGAGCATGAATCTAAGGAACTATGAAATAAATGATGAAATGCAGATATCAAATGAACAAAGCAGCATGACAAAATTGTCCAAATATTGGGAACAAAATAACAAATAATCTTGATGAAGATAATACGGTAGGTGACCTGGCGGTCTAGGGGTAGGGTGTCAGACTTCTGTGCTGTGGGTCCGGGGTTCAATCCTCGGTCCCGGCACAGATTTATCTGATTACCAAACCCTTCCTTCACCTCTGACAAGACATCTTGTGAATGTGGGGAATGCCAGGCCTCCACCGTGGTTCGGATCCCACGTTAAACTGTAGGTCCTCCATTTCATCTCACAATCACCCNCCCTACCATTACACATTAGCGTAAGTGCGTATAGCCCGAACGGGTAGTAAGACGCGGTGCTAATAATAATAATAATAATAATATAATACAACATTATAAATTCCAGGATTACGCATAGTTTAATAAGGTGCTAAACACATTTGGAAGGTTCTTGAACAACCTGTCCACACCACGCTCCAAATCAACTGTTGTTTTAAAAGTGACTACTGAATGTCACGTGACGTGTAAAGTTTGAACATAATCCTGCAGCTTCTTACCGAAGTTTGACGCTGTCCCCCCAAGCAATCAGTTCCCGCCGCAGGTAAACGTTAGAGTCGGAAGCAGCAAAATTCCTCAACGGATCATCGGACATGACCCAACCATTGTGGGCCATTACCAGACATGCTTCAGGGGTGTACATGAGGCGATCTCTCTGGGCGATATCCGACACCGTGTCAGGTTCGGTGAAGTACCTGAACACAATATACAAGACATGCTTCAGGGGTGTACATGAGACAATCTCTCTGGGCGATATCTGACATCGTGTCAGGTTCGGTGAAGTACCTGAACACAATATACAAGACATGCTTCAGGGGTATACAAGAGACAATCTCTCATGGGTGATATCAGACACCGTGTCAGGTTCGATGAAGTACCTGAACACAATATACAAGACATGCTTCAGGGGTATACAAGAGACAATTTCTCTGGGTGATATCAGACACCGTGTCAGGTTCGGTGAAGTACCTGAACACAATATACAAGACATGCTTCAGGGGTATACAAGAGACAATCTCTCTGGGTGATATCTGACATCGTGTCAGGTTCGGTGAAGTACCTGAACACAATATACAAGACATGCTTCAGGGGTATACAAGAGACAATCTCTCATGGGTGATATCAGACACCGTGTCAGGTTCGGTGAAGTACCTGAACACAATAGGCAATCATTCACTATTTTAAGATACAGAATGATCCGCAGTACCTGGGCACCAGAGGGTTTTTCAGAGAAACTTGTTTGATGCGTGGTCCGTCACTTTGAACCCTGAAGTATCTAATGCCCGCGATGCTGTTTTCCACGGCAGCCTGTAAATGGTCCTGGATCTTGTCGAGAATCTCTTTATTCAGCTTTTCCAAACAAAGTTTGAATTCCTCTGAACACCTTCGTAATCGAGTGTCTTCGTCAAAACAATCGGATCTGCAGGAAAAAGTACCATTCGTATTTTAAAGTACACATTAGATTGAAAGAGAAACAGGATTAGGAGTGAAGTTGTCCAGGTAAGAGTTGGGTTACAAGGAGTACATGAGATAGTAGAGGAAGCAAGACTGAGATGGTATGGACATGTAATGAGGATGTTGGAGTACATGAGATAGTAGAAGGAAGCAAGACTGAGATGGTATGGGCATGTAATGAGGATGTTGGAGTACTAATACGTACCTGTACACATTATATAAACGCAGAGCAAGATCCATATCTACAGTGGCCTTGAGACGCCGGTAGAGGGGGTCCGGTACGATGGCCAAAACTCCTTCCTCCGGGGCAGAGCCTGCCACTGGCGGGACACGGTTCCTGGCCTGGGAGTAGAACTCGCTCACTAGATGACCTACGTCAATGCAGAACAGCTCTGGAATCTTTGCTTGGGGGATAAAGTCCCCAAACAAGGCATTGCGAATCGCCTGTACAATAGAACAAACTATGAGCTTTGGATGTTGTTTTAATTGTACATCCGAGTAACAGTAAGGACCGTTTTGCAATAAAATAGAAACTACTATATATTTTTGGGTATTTTCTATTTGTCCGATTCTACATATCTTCAGGTACTTTAAAACATAGTTCCTGTTGTTATTTAAATATTAGTCATATCATGAAATAAGTTTTTGTAGACCCTCGTCATAGAAGTCTGCAGCCAGCGAGGGAAGCCATTCCTGAACTGTCATTTTCACCTCGTCGTCAGCGTTGAAATACTTGCCGGCGAGGAACCTTTTCAGATCCAGGAAAATATGGTAGCCTAATCAAGGTCTGTATGGGGGGGTGATTCAATTGCAGCGAGCCAAAAGATTTGATGAGCGCTCGCATTTGAACGGCAGAATGGGGCCTCACGTCATGAAGCAACAACACACTGGCAGACAGCTCTGTCTGACGCTGCGTTTATTTTCGACTGCACAGCGAAGTTTCATCAAGGTCGGACAATACACAGCTGCGTTTGTTGTTGTCAACGCACATGCGTGAAAGAACCAACACACAGGATTTAAAAATATATGGGCATGCATTTAAACGCTGACAACAAAGTGAAAACGATGGTTCAGGAACGGTTTTCCCCCGCTGGCGGCAGACTTCTATGACAAGGGTCTACAACAACTTATTTCATGCTACAATAAATGTTTAAATAACAATGGGAACTATTATTATTATTATCACCTCGTCTTACTACCCGTTCGGGTTGTACGCACTTACGCTAACGTGTAATGGTAGGGTGTTTGTGAGATGAAATGGAGGACCTACAGTTTAACGTGGAATCCGAACCACGGTGGAGGCCTGGCATTCCCCACATTCACAAGATGTCTTGTCAGAGGTGAAGGAAGGGTTTGGTAATCAGATAAATCTGTGCCGGGACCGAGGATTGAACCCCGGCCGCCAGCATAGAAGTCTGACACCTTACCCCTAGACCGCCAGGTCACCCTAATAATGGGAACTATGTTGAAGGTAGGTAGAATCGAATAAAAAAAATTACCCCAAAATATTTAGTAGTACCTATTTTATTGCAAAATGGTCCTTACTTAAAAAAACACTTCTTGTACTTAAAAACCATTTATATGTGGACACAAGACTCAAACATGGGACCTTTGGTTTAGTTAGCCCATGCTCGTACCACTGAGCTATCCAGGAGTCATCTAGGACTCAAGGTAATTCTTCACTTATATTTTAAGGCAAAGTCTGTGATGGACGTGTGGAAATCTTCAGCCACATATGAACAATCGATTAATATCCCAAGCTATCAGATAACACAGCCACCATCGACTCGGGAGATCTTTATGCCGCCAATAGGGGGATCAAATAAACAAACTATTAAATTAAGGGGAATGCCAGGCCTCCACCGTGGTTCGGATCCCACATTAAACTGTAAGTCCTCCATTTCATCTCACAATCACCCTACCATTACAAATTAGCGTAAGTGCGTATAACCCGAACGGGTAGTAAGGCGCGGTGCTAATAAATAATAATAATAATAATAATAATAATAATAATAAATTAAGGATGTTAAATTCTGTTCCTTGATACTTACTGTCAAAATAATTGGATCAAAATATCGCAATTTTCAATATCTCAATTTCTCGCTCTCGAATTCCTAAGTTTTAGCATTCAAACCAAACAGAAAAATTCAGAATTGGACATTTTTTTTATTGTATTTCGTATTAGTTTATTTGCAGTTTCATTTAAATACTGACAAATTGTAAACGTTCTCAACAAGAACACCTTTACATTAATTACAATAGTTTTATTTGATAAAAACATGAAATAAGTGCGATGAAATGATAATTATGACCGAGGTAGTATCATCTAAAGAATATCCGATTGAAGCTTAATATTTAATTTCATATAAGACTTTAATAATAAAAATATTAATAAGCCTAAACTACTCTTGGCATGAATTTCCACAACTAGGTTGTGTGTTGCGGTGACCGTTCCTGGATGCCACAATGTCTTACTTATGACTCTTTTTTTTATTCATTTTAAAATATATTGTTCTTAAATTGTAATAATTATTTGATCTTTATTTGTTTAAAAATTATATATTTATTAAATTCAAGCTTGGCGACTCACTACTTAGAAGTTAATTCCAGCTCGACTGAGAAGTAAAACAATCTTGCAGACCCCTAGAAAACAAGTCACCCCTAAGGTTCTTGGTAGCGCCCGTCGCAGCGATACGACAGACTTACCGTGAGATGATCTTCACTGTTCACCTCCACGGGGATACCGGAATACTCCCACTTCCCTTCGGCCACTTCTACGGTGAGCTGGTGTAAGACTGCGTCTAGAAGGTAGGCAGGGCGTAGATAGGGGCAGTTTATCAGATTGTAGGTGCATTCCGGGTGCTCCTTGAGCCACTCCGACTCGTTGGCCGTGTGATTCAACACGATGTCGCAAATACTAACCATCTAGCGATTGGACAAACATTAGAGATATAATTATATTCATGAGAACTTAAACTTGAAAAATAGGCAAGCCATAACTAAAACCAAGCAAAATTATAAATTCAATTTAACATAATTATTTCAAGCATCAAATGAAATGCCAGAAATGTAAGGAAGTGCTGTATAGATCTTACTTTGTTCCCATAGTTACTAAGCAGCAGAAAAATGGGCATTGAATGAGACGACAAGGAAAGTGGAGGCCATGCGAATTAAGTTTGTGAGGGGCATGTTAGCTGTCATGAGGAGAAACAGGAGTATATGAGATAGTAGAGGAAGCAAGGGTGATATGGACCTACCTATCAAAAGTGACAGTTGCATATACCATGAACTGATGTATAAATACGTGAAAATAGATATAGTGATTTTTGTCAGATAAAGAAAGTTCTTCCTATGAAATTTTGAGTGTACTTTACCTTCCAGTCTCTCTTCATTTTGGTGATGAGTTCCGCAATATCTTCGATGGTGATGATTTTATCCCCCTCATTAAAGATAGGATTTAACTTGAGCTGCTCGCTCAGACTGTAGGATGAGTTGGAGCCTCCCAGTTCCTAGACACACCATTATTATTATTATTAGCACCGCGTCTTACTACCCGTTCGGGTTATACGCACTTACGCTAATGTGTGATGGTAGGGTGATTGTGAGATGAAATGGAGGACCTACAGTTTAACGTGAGATCCGAACCACGGTGGAGGCCTGGCATTCCCCACATTCACAAGATGTCTTGTCAGAGGTGAAGGAAGGGTTTGGTAATCAGATAAATCTGTGCCGGGACCGAGGATTGAACCCCGGACCCCCAGCACAGAAGACTGACACCTTGCCCCTAGACACACCAACTAACACATTAGATGTAACGGAAGAAAATCCTACATACTTAAAAGAGCCTGTCTCAGTCGACTAGCCATAAAATCGGATACGCACTTATCGATCGAGATTGTACCCAAGTGCAGTTATCTGAATTCTTAATTTGGAAAAAACAAACACTACATGGCATGGCGTCAACCTACAATTACAAAGTTTGTACTCCATATTCAGGTTTATTTTAGGGTACTTTCAGGTAAAAAAAGGGACTGAAATAGGGACCTCTTAAAAAAAATTAGGAACAAATACATAAATCAAAAGAATGTTTTTTTTTTGTTTTTGTAAAAAAGAACTTACCCTTAAGTCATTTAAGCCAAATAAATGTATAAATCCTTTCAATATATATTAATGCTTTTACCTTACTCATCTCTAGCCCTTAAATTAAGCCATATCTATGATAATCAATAATACAAGAGATGTTTGTAAAGTGAAGTACGCCCTCACCAAACCCAAATGATACGAATTGTGCATAAGCAAACACATATAATAGGGCGCAACTGACCTGTATAGGGGTGAAATGGATCATGTTGTAGCCGCTCTCCTTCGCGACCTTCAGTTTGCGCTCCCAGCTGTTGAAGGGTCCCAGAGATTTTGCCAGGACCGTCTGACATTGGATGCAGTCAAGGGGTAGGATTTCTTCATCCCCGTATCTTAGCTCCGGGTCCACTGTGAAGAAACCTGATCCCTGGGGGCCGGCGCAGTCGCTGGAAACCATTAACGGCTGTATTACGTCGTACACATAGCAGCGGTGAACAAACGAGGCACAGTTCGAAGGTTGAATTTAGAGGAAGTGAACCTACATTTGCGTTTAGAGAGTGGAAAACCATTTAAGTAAAAACCTCTATACACCTGACCGGAATTCAAACCTCGATCTGCCTGTCATCGGCAGACCAATCTATTATTATTATTTTTATTATTTTTTAGCACCGGGTCTTACTACCCGTTCGGGTTATACGCTTTAAGTACTAATTACGCTAATGGATTAGGAATTGGGAAGGTAGAATTAGAGGAAGTGAACCCACATTTGCGTGGAGGGAGAATGGAAAACCATTTAGGAAAAACCACCCCCCAGTTCACCCGACCGAGATTCGAACCTCGATCTCCCCGTCCTCAGCAGTCGAGCTCAACATGACTAGCGCGTTAGCCAACTACGCCACCGAGGCGGGTCCAGTATATTACAAGCGTGACATGACACCATGACCTAGTCGTGAGGGTCAGGTCACCAAGTATGCGTCCAGCCTTAAACTAGTCTTTAACATTTAACTTCAAACATAATTAATAACCTCCTCAGAGCAATAACAAACTAAATCTCAATAGTGAAATAAACGAAGCTAGAGTAATCAAAATATTTAAATTTAATTCATATCTTGCATTATCTGTTACCTGCCGTCATAGACAAAGTAGTAGTGGAACGCTCCAGACACGCGCAGCTTGACCTGAGCGAATGCGGCCGTCGTGTCATTGGCCGAGTTCTCAGAGTTGTACTGCCAAGGGACTTGGCGATACGTGTTCCTCGTAAACTCCTGACCCTCGTCCGGGTGATTAACGTAGAGGACGGCTCGCCGGCCAAACAGAGAGGGCCCCAAGCAAAACCGCAGAAGCCAACCTAAGTCAACATAAAATGACAATGTGGATGGTTTTCCTCACTCCAGATAATGCGGTAAGAAAGTTGTTGACATAAGGAACTTGTTATTTTTTTCTGGAAAGTCTTAATGTGATTACAGAAATACCTCACTAAAACGACAGCTTAGCCCCCAGACCACAACTGTAAAGTGAATATCGCCTTGAAGTGAATCATACACGTTTTTGTTTCATTTTCTAGTACATATAAAAGCCTAAAAGCATATTTACACTATCCTTTATTAAGTGTGTCATAGTGTTAGGCTTAAAAAAAATTATGAAAAATATAAATCAAATACAACACTACAGTCTAGTATTGCTAACCTTAAGACCGCTGAAAACACCCCCTTAAGAGTTAAGAGCATGGCCAGTGCTAATTGGAAAGCGCCGGATTAGTTAAGAGCCTTAAACCAAGTTATCTCTATGTTTATAAGAAATAACCCGCCTCGGTGGCGTAGTTGGCTAACACGCTTGTCGTTTTGAGCTCGACTGCTGAGGACGAGGAGATAGAGGTTCAAATCTCAGTCGGGTGAAATGGGTGTGGTTTTTCCTAAATGGTTTTCCACTCTATCTCCACGCAAATGCGGGTTCAATTCCTCTAATTCAACCTTCCCAATTCCTAATCCATTAGAGTAATTAGTACTTAAAGCTTATAACCTGAACGGGTAGTAATCGCGGTGCTAAATATTATTATTATTATTATTATTATTATTATTATTATTATTATTATAAGAAATAAGTCCATCTAATACCGATATTTATTTAAATATAAAGTTTCTGCACTGATATAATTTCTTTATATAAAAAAAAGTAATTGATTAAAAGCTCAACATATTATAACCAGCTTCGATGACCGCACGGTCTAAGGCACTACTCTCTTGATAGACCAGACCAGGGGTTCCTGAACTGGGTTTCACCAGTCTTTGTCCAGGGTGTCGCGGAAAAACTAAAACTTATATTATATAGTGACATGCAACATGCAAATTTTTATTATTTGTACTTGTACATATTTTGAGGAATGGAATAAATCATGTGAGAAAACACATAATATATTTTTTTCTTGTGGAAGGGCTCCCTTTGTACGATTTCCGAGGTTCTAATGATCCCTTGAAAACTTGGTGTGACGTCGTGCGCAACTCTCTCCCCTATAGTCTGAAAATGGACTGAGCCAAGGTCAGATTTTTTTAATATCGTGTGAATTTAATATTGTAAAAAAAATCTGACCTGTGAAGGGCAGGCAGCGTGGTCTCTAAAAGTTTGGTAACTCCTTGACTATACTGCCGATGATGGGGAGATTGTGTTTCAATCCCAGTCGAGTGGCTTCTCCCGCCCGCTTGAGATGGTTTGCCACTCTCTCTCCAAGCAAATATGGATACATATCCTTTGAATTCAACCTTACTCATCCCTAGTCTATTAGTGTAACTAGTATATAAGCGTTGTGCCTTAATCGGCGGTAAAACGCGATGTTAATAAAAATATATATTTTATATTTAGCAGAGAGAGAGAGCCAAGTATCGGCGGTGCATCATCTGATGAAACTGTACCTTTCTGCACGCGATGCAAGGTGCCGTCAGAGTGTTCTCCGTCATTGAGTGTCAACACCCGAACTTGCCCGGCCTCGCTCTCATTCGCAGCCATCTTATTGGAAGTCTGAAAAACAGGACAATCAAAGCATGTTTCATTTGATAAAACGGCGAAAAGACAGAGAGCGCTGTGAAAGTCAAATTACGCGGTAGCTTTCCGGTCGAAATAAAGGATTTATTTTAATCTGTTGTTGGATTAACGAATTATTTAACAGGAGACTAACCCTCTTCATTAGTCGAACGGTCTAAAGTATCACTCTAGCAATAGACTGGGATTGCCAATCACGAGGAGATCGGGTTTTAAATTATGATCTGGTGTACCGAGGGTCATTTTTACTTCATGCGAATATGGATACACTTCCTCTAAATTCAACCTTTCACATCCCTAAGATATTAGTGTAATCAATACATGCATGTGCAGATTGAACAGGTAGTAGAATGCGATGATAAGAGGAAAAAAATAATCAGACTAAGACTAAAACTATAGTCTTATATAAAAGTTAAATTTTGTCTAGTGTGTAGATTTAAACTAAATAAGAAAACTACCGTCCAATTTTCATAGGAAGAACCTTATCTGACAGCTAGAAAAACTACAAGATCTACTTTCACGTATTCATACGTCAAGACATGTGATCTGCAGCTGTTACTTTTGATATTATCAATACCTATAAAGTAACACAAATAACAATAATAATATAGTAAAATGTTACCAATGTTGACCGCAAAAAAAAGTTTGTGCTTTATGAAAGGCTCTTTCAATAAAAATCGAACCCTGAGGTGTCTTTTTTTTAAAAAACATTTCCTACTTTGATGATTCCCGCCGGTAGAAACAACCCCTCACGAACGCCAGGACACGACTAACATGAAACGAAGACGACACCGTCTCTAACCAGCAGTTGTCACGGTGGTAACTTGGTGCACTGTTTCAAACAAGTATCGTGTTACTATTCTTCCAGGGGCATAATCCAGGACTAGCGTTGCGAATAACAAACCTGTATGGTTTCGACTCTGTTGCTCACAGTGACTCACCATACACACACACACATTATGATGGAGGGATTAAATAGCCTGTACCGAGGTGTAATTTTTTCAATTTCAAGGGGTTACCTGGTGGTCTAGGTGTAAGGTGTCAGACTTCTGTGCTGGGGGTCCGGGGTTCAAATCCTCGGTCCCGGCACAGATTTATCTGATTACCAAACCCTTCCTTCACCTCTGACAAGACATCTTGTGAATGTGGGGGGAATGCCAGGCCTCCACCGTGGTTAGGATCCCACGTTAAACTGTAGGTCCTCCATTTCATCTCACAATCACCCTACCATTACATGTTAGCGTAAGTGTGTACAACCCGAATGGGTAGTAAGACGCGGTGATAATAATAATAATAATAATTATTTCAATTTCTATATTTTGATGCGGGTAATTTTGTAAATAATAAATATAATAGCTTGGCTATTTAATCCGTCATGAATGCACATTCGTACGGTTGTAATTGTACGATCAGCAGCATAGAGCCAACTACCGAGTCGAATGCGGCTGCGTTACCTGATAGCTTGTGATCTTGATTGATCGCTCAAATGTAGCTGACAATCTCTGCACGTCCATCACAGACTCTGCCTTAAAATATGAGTGGAGAATGACATGTGTATGGGACGATTCCTGGATAGCTCAGTGGTGAGAGCATTGGCGTACTAAGCCAAATATCCCGGGTTTGATTCCCGTGTTCAGGTTTCATTTTTTTTAATTTACAGAATATGATTAGACCATGGTTTGGGAGAAATATAAAAAAAAACTTTAAAAGGTATTTTGTGGCTCACTATTTTTTTTTGTAACAAACAGAGAATATGTGAAAATATTTCATAAAATGACCAATGATGGCAGGTCTATGTTTTTTGTTTTTTTTTGCTACATGTTTCACAACCTATGCATGCATTTAAATAAAATAACATGGTAAGGTTGAGGAAGGTAAAATTTAAAAGAAATGTACAGACATTTGCATATAGAGTGGACACCTATTGAGTATAATCCTCGCTCCTCCCCCGGCTAAACCAACTGTGGGTTTATTTATTTCAAATGTATGAACTTCAATTTTCGTTTGAAGGGAAGAGTGGTATATAATTCGTAGCGTATTGTTAAAATAGATTTATTACAAAAATAAATGTGTTATTAATATTATTATTAGCACCACGTCTTACTACCCGTTCGGGTTATACGCACTTACGCTAATGTGTAATGGTAGGGTGATTGTGAGATGAAATGGAGGACCTACAGTTTAACGTGGGATCCGAACAACGGT
>CABFVX010004696.1:33957-61354 GCA_902151425.1 Timema shepardi
CCCAATATCCCAGACACGGTGAACGCACAGACATACTTCACGGCCCAATATCCCAGACACGGTGAACGCACAGACATACTTCACAACCCAATATCCCAGACACGGTGAACGCACAGACATACTTCACGGCCCAATATCCCAGACACGGTGAACGCACAGACATACTTCACGCACACCAAGCAGAGGATAAGAAAGAAAGGTGATAAGCGTACTTACACCTGTGTCAGGTTTTAAGCCTGGCGTGAACGTCCCCCGGAACACACCACCGCAACTACAGCAGACTTGTTTGACAACAGCTGCTAGAAAGGTCACGACCTGGTACACACTTTCCATAACCATTCGACCGTACATGGCCAGAGACATATCACTCCACACTCTTGAGAAATATTCCCTCCCTCCCAAAAAAAATACAGCCGGTCCAAGCACCCAGAGATACCGGTCCAGTCAACCGCCAAACTTCTGTGATGAAATGTTAAGATGGCAGTTGACTGACTAAACTATAGACTTTAGTGATAACCTCGTGACTCTGTAAGCTTAAGTGATAGGTTATCAGTTTCTATACATACTGGCATGACTTAATGTCATTCTGTCGTGTTGGGAACATTCTCTCATGGTTAATTATACATTCGTATGAGATTAATCATTAATTCATGAAGCTAAAAAACACATTCCAAAGAAACTAATGAAGTAGGTATAGTTTGTGCAAAAAACAATGGTAACCTTACTAAAAATTAAGAAAGAGCTAACCTTATATATTTTATTTACTAATCACTAGGTATCTTTTATTGTTGTTGCTCCACATCTTATTAACCGTCTAGGCTATACATATTTAAATGAGTAGGATGTGAACGGAAGGATTCAAATAAAATATACTTGAATTTGCACAGAGGAAGAGCGTGAAACCATTTAGCAAACACCACCCTGAAGTACACCCGGCTAAGGTTGAACCCTTTAATCAGTCAGTAGAGTGTCTGCTTTGTTAGCTAAAGGTCACTGGTTCGATTACAGGCATAGTCAAAAACTTATCGTTTGGGAAATGTAGATTTCTCCTTTCACAGTGACTTAATGGCCAGGGGAGGCAGGTTGTTGTGTCTGTACTAGAGTTAAGCTAGTTTTTTAGTAGTGTGATGTGTTAGTGTGTGTTAAATACCACGAATAAAAAAAAATACACCTGGCAAGGACTCAATCCCTGACCTTTTATCACCGTCAAACCGGACTATATTATGAGCTCGACATTTAGACAGCGTGCTCACTGGTGCAGGTTCTAGATAACGTGTACATAAGCCCACCAAATTGATAATGTTAGGATACTTAGATTACTGTGATTATAAATATATGTGGAAAAACTCATATGGACAGACTCGGTAATGAATGGGAGCTGAAGGAGTGAGGTTCGAAAGGGAATACAACAGGTCAATGTGAAGGAAGCGTCTTACGTTGGTTTGAGCATATTGAGAGGATGAGAGTGGATCTAGTGATGACACAAATATATGAAGGTAGAGTGTGTGGATCAAAAGGAAAGAGCATGCTATGTACGACATGGCTAAATGTTGTAGATGAATGTGTGAAAAAGAGAAACATTAAGAGTTTTAATAATATTACTAATATTATTTAGCACCGCGTCTTATTACCCATTCCGGTTATACACACTTATGCTAATGTGTAATGGTAGGGTGATTGTGAGGGCACCATACAAACTGCTAGACAAGCTATAAAAAAATATTCGGAAAGCTGGGCGCGTCAAGTGGCCGACACGACTTGGACCAACTGCTAGACAAGCTCAAGTATAGGAGTACAAAGTGATAGACAACCAAGCGATCGACACGAGCTGGACCATGTGATAGACAAGCTCCCATATAAGAGGACAAAGTGATAGACAGCCAAGCGGTCGACACGAGAGGACAAACATTGAGATGAATCCAGTTAAGAGTGGCTCAAGTGACAGACAAGTTATTTCAAAACTAACAAAGTGATAAATATGGGCTTAGAAAGTTGGGTATAAGGATGGTCTGGATCCTACTAGAAATTGCTGCCCTCCTGAAACCCAAGATTTAACTAGCCCAAAAGGGTGAGGTCCACTTATATTTGTATAAACTTAAACCATCGTGTTTTTAATTTTAATCATTTACTTACACATTGCACCCTTTAAAATATATTTTCTAACACTAGTTTAGTTATCATTTCGAATAAATAATAGGTTTTGATACATACAATATGGTATCTGAAAATAAAGAATGTTTCTATGAATTAAACGAGTTATCATATCTGAGGAAAGGAGACAAACGTTTTGTTATAAATGGTAAAAATCATACTTTAAGAACTAACAAGATTAAATAAGATATTATATAAAATAGCAACTGCCAGAAACTAAGATGGTAGCTTATTATCAGGGTTCGATTCCGGTCAGGTACAGTGAGAGTAATTTTTCTTAAAAGGTTTTCCACTCTGCCACCACGCAAATTCAGGTGCACTATATATCAATTTAATCTTCCTCATTCTCAGCACAATAACGTAATTAGTAAATAAGCGTATAGCCCGAATAGGTGGTAAGACACAGTGCTACAAAAAATATCTAATTGCACTAATGGATTAAAGAATAAATGTTGTTATTATAAGATTTGTACTCTCATTTGCATGTAGGGAGAATGTAAACCATTAATTAAATATCACCCTCCGTACACCGGGCCGGATTTGAAGCCTGATATCCCCATCATTGACAGTCCAGTCTATTTTGAGAATGACGCCTTAGATAGACCATCAACCATCGAAGCTAAGAACATTTTGTTGAGGTTGCGTTAGCACCAGGTTTATTAATGGGTTAGAATAAGAAGCTAAGTTATGATGGAATAATCCCGCATTAATGTAAAAGGAAGATGTAAAAACCACAAGGGTGGTAACTATCAGCCCAATCCACTCAGTCGGAATGATTACTCTTGTTCAAACTACTCTAAAACCTTATTAGACCGTGTGAAAAATGGTATGAGTGTATGGTTGTTACAAACTGTCAAATACAATTAATATCGGCAAATAAAATACTCAACAAAGTTATTTTAAATTTACTATTTAAATATGAGCATTGCTAAAGGTTTTTAAAAGAGCAGAAGTTATTTCGATGCGGATATTGGCCTACATTTGGTGTATTTTACTAGATACTGTGTATGTACTATGTTGAATCGAGTACAGTTCACCAAATAATAATGTTACTGTCATTTTGCAAGATTGTAAATCTAAAGTGTGTGAACTTGTTTTTAAATCAAGTCAAGAAAGCTAGTATAAATATTTTACTAGTATGTAGCTCACGCGTTTGAAAAGGTAGGTGCATTTTTGAACATTTTTCCGCTCCCCACCACCCCTCATTCCTCTTGTTCTGTTTATATATAACCCGCTTCAGGGGTAGAATGTTCTAAGGCATCCCATTCGCAATAGACTAGACTGCCGATGACAGGAAGATCGGGGTTAGAATCTTGGTCGGGTGCACTGAGGGTAGTTGTTCATAAATGGTCTTCACTCTCCCACCATGCAAATAAGGGTAGCCTACACCTAGCAAACAGTGTTATTTAGGATGTCAAACAATACTTACACTTAGCATAGTGTTATTTAGGAGGTCAGACAATCCCTAGACTTAGCATACAGTGTTATTTAGGATTTGAATTAACTGTTCTGTCACTTGGCCCACTCTTAACTGGATTATATCAAGCAGTTGGTCCTCTCGTGTCGACCACTTGGTTGTCTATCACTTTGTACTCCTATACTTGAGCTTGTCTAGCAGTTGGTCCAAGTGGTGTCGGTCACTTGACCCACCCAGCCTTCCAAATAATTGTTTTCATTTTGTCTACCGGTTGGTTTTCTATCACATGATCCAGTTCGTGTCAATCACGTGGTCCGTGTCGACCATTTTGTTGTCTATCACTTGGCCTGCTCCTGATTGTGAGATGAAATGGAAGACCTACAGTTTAACATGGGATCCGAACCACGGTGGAGGCCTGGCATGACCCACATTCACAAGTTGTGATTAAATACACATCTTGTCAGAGGTAAAGGAAGGGTTTGGTAATCAGAAAAATATTTGCCTGGACCGAGGATTGAACCCCAGACCCCCAGCACAGAAGTCTGACACCTTACCTCCTAGACCACCAGGTCACCTTAGATTTATTAATAAAAGAGCAATAACTCAATGTATGGATGTTATTGAAGCGAAGGGAGTATGCCAGGATAGGGAAGTGTGGAGAAAGTTAGTGAGGATGGATTAAGTACGGAGTTGTTTTTTGAGCTATATGTATGATTTCTTGCCTATCCCGTAAGGGAACGGCTTGATTAGGTATGTATGTAACAAGTGTCTGCTTTTGGTACCATTTATTTCGAAGCGTTGCCCACAGATTTTCCGGGCTACACCTTTAGGGAAAGGCATGTATTAATATTTAAATATTAAGATTCAGGAGTGGTCCTGACATCCTTCCATAGAGCTTTAGAGCCTTTGATTCACTCGTGTTACTAAGACACAGAACCTTTAATGGACCATTTCCACACCATGGGATTAGTTTCAATATTTGTGCCTATGGTTTTAAATTTAGCTCTATAAAAATCTGAAAAAATAAAATTATGCACTATTGTTTAGGAAAATTTAGAGAAATTCCTATAAATAATTTTACAAGGCATTGAATGTTAAAAAAAACTGCAGGGGGAAAATACTTTGCTCACACCTTCCTTCTAATTTTCGTTTGGGGGGATGACTACACAAGAATTTCCTTGCAGCAGTTTTTTATTAAAGACTTTGGTAACACTTGAATGTAATTGATGAAAAATAAATGTATTAAATATCGGTAGAAATAGTGGAAATATTTTATTGAATCGTGGTAAACTCTTGAGTCATCTGACCACACTATTGTTAAAATGAAATCAATATCTAGTATAAAATAGTTGTGGCAATAATTGTTAACCTAGTTCTTAAATAATAAGGAATTAACCATTTATTCATGCTGATATCTAGTACTGGCATTAGAGCAGACGAGTGATAACTATTCTTTTTTTTTTAATTTTATAAAAACAACAATGAACAGTAAGTGCTCGCATAATAGCTTACCAATGACAATAATAAGCTTTCCAGGTTCTAGAATTCGCCAGTCATAGCTGACAGTGATAAGAAACTTTTTCAAATTATTGAATCACTAAATTTGTATCAGTTTAAAAATACACAATTAAACTATAGATCTGCTCTGCCCCTACCAATAAATAAATTCATTAACACATTTAAACCGAAGACAAGTGTTTAAACTTGTCCTCTAAAATATGTTTGAAAGTTAAACGAAGGAACATAACTTGTGGAAAATAGGAACAAGAATTTGGAATCAAATAACTCTGCGCATGCGTTTGATTGACCACCGTCAAGCTAGCGAATTTGTTTTGGTTGTGAACATTCAACTGGAAAAGAGCTTTGAGAATAAAAGAGCATTATGACTGTGTATGGTTGTTGTAGAAGCGAAGGAAGTATGTAAGGATACTGGATAGCGGAGTGTGGAGAAAGTTAGTGAGGATGGTTTAAGTACGGAGTTGTGTTCTGAGCTATATTAGCAGTTTCTTGCCTACCACGTAAGGGAATGGCGTGATTAGGTATGTATGTATATTTGGACGACACAGAATATACTAAAGAGTGTATAATAATATATTTATACATAAACTCATGTGATCTTTAGTTGTAGCTTAAGTTTTGTGTATCATTTCAATATTAAATGACAACCCTAAGAAATTAGTTCAAGCTATAGTAAAATATCTATCTATTTATTTTCATATGTCTTTACACTAATTATTTTAAAGTTTACACGTAGGAAAGTATTGAAACGTTATAAATAATAATCTGTGATCATGTGATTACATTTTGAATTGAATATTTAATTTTGAAAGAAAAGTACTCTTTATTTATACTTTCTAATTTCTAAAGGATTATTTGTTACAGCTTTATCATAATAATTATTTAGAACATTTTGAAATAGTTTATAATTTTTTTTTAGGATATAACAAGAAAAGTGAGTGGAAATTATTAATTAATATTTGAGGGTAGGTATTAAAAAACCAGTTTATTAATAAAACAATTTATAAACATGTAGCAGATCAGACTCAAAGTATAACAGTGTAAAATATTTATAGTCACATTGCAATTTTTATCACTTATATATATATTTTAAATGCTTTTTTAGAGTAGGCCTATTTTTTTTTAATACAATATAGTCGGTAGCGTGTATGTCTACTGAGATAAGGGTTCCAGGCGAAATTCCCGGCAAGGCCGAAAAATTTATTTGGTTAATTGTGGGTTTGCCCTTTCACAGTAACTAATTAATTGACGGTTGGTTGTTGTGTCTGTTTTATATTTAAGTTATTTAATAAGTTATGTGTGACTGATATAATCAGTTGGTTCGGTTGATAAAGTGCACATTAAATACTGCTGAAAATCGATTGAAAAAAAAATAAATTTAACACTAACAGTAGCGGGAGTTATATTCTTAGTTACTAAATCTTATTGAGGCTGTATGCTATCCTAACATTGCAATATTATGGTTTGTACAAGACTCCAACACAAATTACACGATTTGTGTAATAAGAATCTTCCTTGAACTCTGCTACTCTCACACTGACTATATTTTGATCTGTCTGGGGTTCGTAATCATTGTAGGCTAGCTCCTCAGAGATAGTTTTCTTTATATATAAAGATCAGCTTTTTTTCTAGCACTCACCCACCTCGGTGGCGTAGTTGGCTAACGCGCTTGTCGTGTTGAGCTCGACTGCTGAGGACGGGGAGATCGAGGTTCGAATCTCGGTCGGGTGAACTGGGGGGGAGGAGTTCCTAAATGGTTTTCCACTCACCCTCCACGCAAATGCGGGTTCATTTCTTCTAATTCAACCTTCCCAATTCCTAATCCACTAGAGTAATTAGTACTTAAAGCGTATAACCCGAACGGGTAGTAAGACGTGGTGCTAAATATTATTATTATTATTATTATTCTAGCACTCCCTACACCTGTTCAGGTTATTCACTTACGTATTAATTATGCTAGTAGTTTTAAGGATGAGGATGGTTATATTTAGAGGAAGAATACCCGCATTTGGGTGTAGGTAGAATGGAAAACCATTTTGGAAAAACCACCCTCAATACACCTGACTGAGATTCGAACCTCGATCTCTCCATCATCGGCAGTCAAGTCTACTGCGAAAGTAGCGTGTTAGACCATGTGCCCACCGAAGCAGACCAACGTCTTGTTGCTCTACATCATGGTCGTGCATAATACAATCATATTTTTTGTACACTTTACTTAAAATGTCAATAGGAACCCACCCACACAGTCATTTCAGTCAATGACGTGTTTAATTATTAATGTAGTGTCAGAGATGATAATTCAAATGGATATTGACGATGTTTTCATTTCACAGATACATATATATATATCATTAAAGAATTCAATCACACCTCTAATTTTTTTTTATAAATAATTATTTAAGGTTCTACCTCTGAACTTAAGTGTTTGTTTTAGGTAAGCCCTTTTACATGGAGGTTTGCACAATGACGCCAACTTCAAAGAAAGCTGAATTCAGTGAGAGTTCTGCAGAAGGAGATAACTGCGCAGACAAACAAATAAAATCAAAAAATAACTTTCAGAGTCCTCTAATAAAAAATGTACATATATATGATGACTCCCCAGTGTCACGCAAAGGTAACATTCTTCAGCAGTCGTCCGGCTATTTCAAGTTTTTACCTAGACACAGCACACCTCCGTCTCAGCTCAACAATCTTCCAGCGTTAAACCCATTTGAAAAAGCGCTCACGGATAGCCTTCACATGCCGGTGTTCAGCCCGTCCGTTTTCACCAATGTCGTCAGTCCGACACAGGTACATTTCAACAATCGTCACTTTTATTTAAACATGTGACTAATATTCTGTTATAATACATTTTTTTTTCTTAAATGATACACAAGGATAGTACACTTCGTACTGTGAATGTTAACAGACGATATGCGTTTGCAGGATGGACAACAGTTCTGTTGGACGATAGAAGATATCTCGATTCTGAAACCAGCGTCCATAGAACAGAGCGCCGAACATGTGGATCACGTCGAATCAGATCCCGAAGTTGAGTCTCGGGCACAAGAAGCGATTCACAGGTTTGTAATTCACAAATTTAAAATTGTTTCTATTATTATTATTATTATTTTTGATTTTTTTAAGTTTCCCACATGTAAGATCGAGCCATCAGTCAACTTGTGGTATGTTATTGTTTGTTAGCACTGCATCTTACTACTTGTTCAGGTTATACACATGTGTACTAATTACGCTAGTGAGTTAGGGATAAGGAAGTTCGAAATAAGAGGGAAACCCCCCCTCAGTGGTTGCGCAGTATAACGCGCTACTCTCGCAGTAGGCTAGACTGCCGATGACGGGGAGATATGGTTTGATCCTTGTCGGGTGTAATGAGTTTTTTTTTTACAAAATGATTTTCCACTCTCCTTCCAAGCAAATACGGGTACACTTCCTCTAAATATAACCTTCCTAATCCCTAAACCTTTAGCATAATTAGTAAAGAAGCGTACAACCCGAACGAGTAGTAAGACATGTCACGAAAAAAAAGTGTGCGGACATTTACCGTGAGGGGGAGTAGAGAACCATTTAGGGAAAAATCACCCTCGGTACACCTGACCTGAATTTGAACCCCCTCCGTCATCGGCAGTCTGGTCATTTGCAAGACTGATGCCTTAAACCATGCGGCCACCGAAGCAGGTAACTCCAGGTTAAGGTTCACGTAAAATCACATGTGTACAAGTTCATCCTAATTACTAGGTATGAAAGCCTTGAATCCTTAAATCCTCAAATCCTAAGAGCTATTTGAGATTCAAGAATTAGAATTTTACAACTTTAATAATCCTACTTTTTATTGGAGGTTCGGCCCCAATATAATTTTAGGAAAAACTTAAACAACTTGACCCCATACCAGTGGCAGATTTAAAATTGTTGCATCCCTAGGCACAGTTATAATATGCCCCCCCCCCCCTTTCCCATTTTTTTTTGTCAAGTGCTTTAGGAGGTTTGGGAAGAAAGAGGTGTTAGGCAGAGTTAGTATTCGAAAACAGATTTCTCCGAGAAATAATCAGGCATGAACATGCCCTACAGTAGCTTGAGTTAACATAATGACGACAGTTAACAGAACAATTGCAAAGTACAGTTATTTAAAAAGAAATATTGTCGTTCTGACTTTAGCTTGAACTATTTCGATAATGTTTGTCAATTTTTAAACATAATTATTAAAAACAAAGTATTATAATACCAACCAAATTGTGCTGCCCTCTAAAGCCGCCGCCCCTATGGGGCCTATAGTGTAAATCCACTTCCGCCCCAGACCATTAATTTAACACAAATATACGGGTGTAAAAAAAAATGTTAACCCTTAGTCACGCTACTATTATATTCCTATGTATCCTCTTATATTCATAATGTTTTCCAAAATTCAAGATTTGGGATTCAACGATAAAATGAAGATTCGAATTGGGTCCATTTTTATTAATCACATTTATTTTTGGCACATGTGCAGAATTTCTAAATAATCTTTGTGATGTATTCATATCTTTCAGCAAACACATTTACGCTCATAGAAGCCTTTAAGATGTAGCTTGAATCCCTAAGTCGGTAAAATAAGGACAATTAATAAAAATAAAACTTATTACTCCCATATTTCCTAATTGACATGGATGTTGCATAGGATAGATTTAGCCTACAATATGTCGACCTGCTTCGATGGCCGCACGGTCTAAGGTGTCACTCTCACGATAGACTAAATTACCTATGACTGGGAGATTGTGTTTCAAATATCGTTTGGGTGTATTAAAGGAGTTTTTTTCTTACAACAGGATGTCTACTGGGTCACGAAACTCATGAAAAAGTCACCGATTGCAAAAAAAAGACCACGGAAGTCCCTGAAAAGCCACGAATTTTCAATATTTTGGTCATAAAGTCATGAAAATATTTTTATTTAATTACTCATGCATTGTAGCGACATAAACGTGTCGAAAGTCGCGCCACCCGCCGCCCGTTTTGTGGTCAAAAAAAAGGTTACAAAAAAAAAAGTCGCTAATTTTTGTTTCACCATCTCAGTAGACACCCTGCACAAGGTTTTTCATTCTACGTCCAAACGAATGTGGGTGCACTTCCTCATCTAACACATTAGCGTAATTAATACCCAAATGTGTAATGGGGCAAAGTGCTAAGAAAAAGTCGGTGTTTGCATTATTTTAACAATTTGTGAGCACAGGTTTATAATTGTCATGGGGTACAAGGCCAAAACTCGCTGCGGGATGATGCTGTCAGAAAATTCTTTTATATATATATATATATATAATTTTCGGACAGCATCTTTTTATATATATATATGATTAATACATTCAAAGGTGACCTGGTGGTCTAGGGGTAAGGTGTCGGACTTCTGTGCTAGGGGTCCGGGGTTCAATCCCCGGTCCTGACACAGATCTATCTGATTACCAAACCCTTCCTTCACCTCTGACAAGACATCTTGTGAATGTGGGGAATTCCAGGCCTCCACCGTGGTTCAGATTCCACGTTAAACTGTAGGTCCTCCACTTCATCTCACAATCACCCTACCATTACACATTAGCGTAAGTGTGTATAACCCGAACGGGTAGTAAGACGCGGTGCTAATAATAATAATATATTCAGGCGTCCATTTGCCAACGGTAGCCTACATTCACTAATATTTCCACCAACTGGTCTACGAGTGATGTACCCTAGACGCGCATATACACACACACGGCAAGTGGACGCCCGAATGTACTAATCGTACATACTTTCCGTGAGGGTTCTTTCCCTCTCTCGATAAGATGAGGTGATGGTGATAGTGAGTATGAAGGTGTGAAACCAGTAGAAACACTTTAATCCAACTCAAGCCTAACCAACTAGACCTCCTGGTGACCTTTTGGATGATTACCCTTTCGAGAAAAATACCCGGCTGTCCCAATAAAATCTCATAACATGTAGGCTCGCATGATAAAAAAGAGTCTTAGTATTAGTACACGGCGTGTTTCAGATTCTTCCAATGTCATCCGGTGGTACCTAGTCCTTGGGGCGAGCCGGTACCTAAAGGGTACCCTTCAAGGTGTTTTGAAGCCGACGAGAATAAGTTGAAGGAAGTTGATGAAGAGAGTGAAAGAAAGAACAGTATGTGCTCTTTTTAGTTTTGTTTTATAATCAAGAACTCTGAAATTAAATTGCGTCCAAATAGAAGTTAGAGTTAGTTGGTAATTGGAAAAAAACTGTAAATTTGCTTTGGTAATTGTTTGTGTCAATTTGTTATTGGACTGGTAGTCGGACATGGTTGACGTGACAGGTTTAAGTTCAACAGTAGCTACCTTGTGGAGTTATTGTTTGTTGTGGCTACCTTGGGGAGTTATTGTTGCTTCTAGCCACCTTGTGGAGTTATTGTTTGTTGTGGCTACCTTGTGGAGTTATTGTTGCTTCTAGCCACCTTGTGGAGTTATTGTTTGTTGTGGCTACCTTGTGGAGTTATTGTTTGCTGTGGCTACCTTGTGGAGTTATTGTTTGTTGGGGCTACCTTGTGGAGTTATTGTTTTTTGTGGCTACCTTGGGGAGTTATTGTTTGTTGTGGCTACCTTGGGGAGTTATTGTTTGTTGTGGCTACCTTGGGAAGTTATTGTTGCTTCTAGCCACCTTGTGGAGTTATTGTTTGCTGTGGCTACCTTGTGGAGTTATTGTTTGTGTTGTTGTTCCAGATATTTGTGTAGCCAAGGTTAACGTTTCGTCTCAAACCGTTCTCTCGCTGCCTCCCGTTCTCCCTCGAGAAGTGGAGGAGGTTCTAAAACCTTTCTTCAGTACTGGTGAGGTGAGCAGGTCTTTTTTTAATTAAGGCCCTTGGCCCTGTCGAGTGCGAGTCTAGAACCTATTTTTGTGGGATGGTGGGCGGGAGGGTTAATGGCTTCACAACCGACCAAAGTATCCTTCCGCGCCAACAAGAACAGATTGATCACGGAAACGGTAGATGGTGCGAGCTACTGGACAGGTCTTGCGGAAAAATCATTTGTTTGGAAATATCAGTTTTCTCGAAAACGAGTGAAATTTTTATGTTAATATTTTCAACATTTCTTCTATGATAATGTTTCGATGTTTATTATTTGTTACATTTTCTTATTTTTTGTTATGAAGCCGGCAGTTTTCTATTGAAAAAAGTCAACATTATCGATATTTGATCATTGTTAAAATTATAGAGGAGGTGTGTATATAAAAAGTATAACTTAATTGACATGCTTCTATTTTTGATCAAACCGTTTCTGAAAAAAAATCACGAAACACTCAAAAACTCTTGAAGACAACGGTTTGTTCCCATGGCTCTGTATTTTTGTCCCAAATGAAAAGGGCCAATCACCTTAAGCTAGCTGTTGTCAATACTAGAAAAATAAAAATAATAAAACTGTTTCAGTTATCATTTATACCAATTCAAAAAAACTAAATGTTGAAAAGATTGTAATGGTTCGACTCCCTAGCCTTACACAGTGATGACTTAACAGCCGAGTGCTGGGTGTCGTGTCTGTTCTAGATTTTTAGTTAGTTGGCAAGTCGTGTGCCTTTGTAATCACTTGGTTTAGATAGTACATAAAAATACGTAGCTATTACTGTTATTTTGCGAAGCTGAATATTTAATAAAATACTTTATACAGGAGACAGAAGAGGCAGACGACAGTTTCATGAACACGTCTACTCTGCGTCGCAAGTTGCTGTTCCACGAAGACATGAACGTCTCGCCGTACCTTTCATCCGTACAGAGTGGTCTCTTACGACATTCACCTTATTCTCAGGTTAGATTCTGAAACTTGATCTGTATCCTAACATATCCGCATGGTTACACGCGTCAAGACTTTGGTTTATTATTTAATCACATGCATCTGTTTTGTTTTAAACATCACACCTTACTGCCCGTTTGGACTATTCACATACATACTAATTACACTAATGTGTTTCAAATTAGGAAGGTTGAATTTTAGAGGAAGTGTACCCCACATTGGTTTGGAGGTAGAGTGGAAAAACAACCCTCAGTACATTTAACAGGGATTGTAACCCCAATCTCCTCGTCTTCAGCAGTCTAGTCTACGGCGAGAGTAGTGCCTTAGACCATGCGGCCATTGGTCTGGACCTGTCCTTCTCGTATTAGACTGGATCGTTGGTGACAGGGAGATCGAGGGTCGAATCCCGACGAGTGTACTGTAGGGGGTTTTTCTGGGTTTTTTCTAATCGCACCACACAAAATTTTATTACATTTACTTTGAATTCTATCTTATTCATCTCTTTTCACATCATAAGCTTCTTCAATGCATCCTTTCCTCCCACCGCCTCTCTTCCTCCACCGTGACCCAGTCCTCACATTTCTCCTCCACACTCTCTTCAGCCATCTGTCCCTTGGTCTTCCTCTCGGCCTCTTGTCCTCCACTTCGTTATCCAACATCATCTTTGCTATCTCCTCACATGGCCGTGCCACCTTAGTCGTGTCTGCCCTATCCTGTCATGCACTGGTTCCTGTTTCAACTATTCCTCTCATTTCTCATCCTATCTATCCTTGTCATTCCTATAGGACTTCTCAGAAATGTAATTTCACAAGATTGAATTCTGCTTCGAATCTACTCCTTCATTACCCATGTTTCTGCTTCCAACCTACCCGTTCATTACCCATGTTTCTGCTTCCAACCTACCCGTTCATTACCCATGTTTCTAGCTTCCGACCTACCCGTTCATTACCCATGTTTCTGCTTCCGACCTACCCGTTCATTACCTATGTTTCTGCTTCCGACCTACCCGTTCATTACCTATGTTTCTGATTCCGACCTACTCGTTCATTACCCAGGTTTCTGTTTCCAACCTACCCGTTCATTACCCATGTTTCTGCTTCCAACCTACCCTTTCATTACCCATGTTTCTGCTTCCAACCTACCCGTTCATTACCCATGTTTCTGCTTCCAACCTACCCGTTCATTACTCATGTTTCTGCTTCCAACCTACCCGTTCATTACCCATGTTTCTGCTTCCAACCTACTCGTTCATTACCCATGTTTCTGCTTCCAACCTACCCGTTCATTACCCATGTTTCTGCTTCCAACCTACCCGTTCATTACCCATGTTTCTGCTTCCAACCTATTCCTTCAGTACCCATGTTTCTGCTTCCAACCTACCCGTTCAGTAACCATGTTTCTGCTGCCTGTTTCAATATTGATACATAATATGTCCTATTGATGATAATCTTCCGTTCCAGACGATGCTGTTCCCCTCCACTCCGATAGTGCGGCACCGCTCGTACGACACCAACCACGAAATATCACCACCACAGTTTTCTCCGATCGTTAAGAATGATTGCCAACTGCGTAGAAACAAATCTAGTACAAGACTGGATTTCAGTATGAATATGTCAATCGACAGTTCACCCACCGGTATGTGTTGCTTATTTAGAGCGGTTGGTTTTATTAAGGCACCTAACGTAACATGGGCGCTTGGCACCCGGGAGCTTGTGTCACTTCACTAATAATCGAACCAACACGTCTTATAGACAGTCTTCTCCCTGCTTTAGCTAAAGTTAATAGATTTTCTATCGTTATTCCATTTTATAACCAGTTGGAGGATATGACGGCATGGTCTATACACTTACCAGAACAATGTAGGCCTTAAAGTGCACGATTTAAACACAACACAAGACCTGCAGTAATTTTCAAGGAACGTCAGGCCCTTGCTTCAACAAAAGTGATTAGAACACAGAATAGGTGTGAGAAAAGCTTCGACATGGCTTAGAAAAAATAAATCTGGCTTTGACATTAACAAAGCTTCGCTGATAAAAATATTGACTTTCAAAATACTCAAGTTTATGTTCAATCATTTCCATTCCGAGATTATATGTAAATTACCTTAGCTCTGCCCGTAACGTGTCTGTCTACCGAGCTAACGGTCCCGAGTTTTATCCCTGTCATGGCCGGAAAATTTATCATTGCTGAAGTGTGGGTTTACTCTTACACAGTGATGAATTAACGGCTTGGGGACTGGATGTTGTGCCTGTCCTAGTTTTTAAGTTGTATTATAAGACATATAAAGCTATGACAGGCCTAGCAAGTCGGTAGTGGAGAATATATGGCTTGAATAAAAAACTGACCCAGGCTGGAAACAGTAATTGATGTAAAAAAAAATCTGAAGTAAGGAGGCGTTCCAAGTATTAGGTAAGCACCTTAGGGGGGGAGGGGGGGAGGGCTTGAGCCTTGCTGATAATGTGAAGGGGGTACAGAACAATGCTTACGTAAGACAGAGAAACATGCGAGAATGGGGCAGGCACCCAGCCACCCCAAATGGACACAAATTAATTAAAAGTGACAAGATGGGTGGGTACAAAACAGCTCAGATTGGCTATAATTGAAAATAAATGGAGTATTTTTAGCTATCAATATTTTTATTGGTGAAGCTTTCGAAGCCACAATTTGTTTCGAAGTGAAGTCGAAGTTTTGAAGCTTTGCACACCCCTAATAAACAATGTCTACTCCAGTATCACTCAGCTAAAAGCGGGCTATCCATCATAATTCAAACTTTTTTTTATTAATTTTGTTTAACCCTATTTTGAAATTGTAACTTTTCATAAAGACTAACTCTAGTACTTTATGTTTGCAGAACTCTCAAGTGTCGAAAGACCACAACAAGAAGACGAAGGGAAGGCCTTAGTACCCTATTGTGCTTCCCTGTCGTCCAATCCAGTCACTTCCGACACTGGTTACAGTACGGCGTCGTTTTCCCAAGATACTTTGTCGGAAAATAATCTAGTGCCTTTAAAACTAATTTCATAGTTTTTTTTTTTAAATCTCTTTGTTACACCTGTGATTTATCACGCTTCTATTATTAACTTTTTTTTATCACTGTTTGATTTTGGAATTTTCATTTTAAACAGGAGCTTTATTAGCTATTTTGTTAACATCATTGCTCTGTGAGTCAAGTTAACTACACTATAACTCAAGGGGTTTAGGATTTTATAGGGGTGTGCGAAGTCGGATCAAATAATATGAAATATTCACAAAAATAATCATAGTTCGAATATTAAACAAAAATATATACATGAATTTCTGCACTAAATATAATTTATATATTTTGCTCAAAGCCGGTTATCACAATATGCATTTTAATTCTTCTTGGTTTTTTCGTTGTTTGAAGATTTAATTTGTGACGTACATTACAGGTCAAAATGACCATTAATGTATGTTTAAACTTTAAATATTTATATTGGCCAAGGTTTGTAATTGTCGTATTTGAAATTATACCTTTGGATCAAAGTCGAAGAGATTTTGTTTATGAAACTAAGTAAGAATTTTCAAAGCTTCGCACCCACCTGGTATTTCACTAAGACTGTGTTTTCTTTGTCTTACTATTGGTCCAGCAAAGCAATGTTTTTAAACTAGTCTTATTTTGATGTGAGTTATATGTCAAATCATTCAACAAGACTCGAAAGAGTTGCATAAATTAGCTTTGTGTGTGTGTGTGTCATGGAATTCCCTTCATTTTTTCCCTGTTTTAGGTGTTGGTTTTATAGATTCAATAAGCACTATTAATTCCCTAGTTATTTATCTCCTGGTATGGGCTAGAGCCAGTTGTTATTCTCATTGCTCTGTCCAAGTCTCAATTAAGGCTCCGACATATCAAAGTGGCCGAGATATGAACTATTCTAATCTCGGTGTGCCTGGCAGACTGGTGTGCGATAGTACCTTCTGGCTCAGTGAGGAAACTACCTCACTCCTTATTTCCCTAGTAATACTCTCCAGGTTCTACAGCTGATGGCGGAACTGTTTGAGGATCTAGCCAACCTTCGTGTTAAGTCCTGTTTGTACATAATCTACAATTGATCTAACAATCACTCAGTTCCGCCAATTTGGTTTCTACACAACTTTCCTTCTTATATAAAAGTATTTTAATCATAGTTAGCAAATTAAATTGTTATTCTCAAAACAATTGATTTATTTTTAACAGATTTATTGAAATATATAATAAAATGTGATGTGTGTTATTTTGTCTGATTTCTCATTGTTTGAACTCTTTAGGCAAAATCTCCTTTTCCTATATTTTCCAGACAACTAAGACGAAAGTAACGTGCCTAGGTGGCCGCATGATCTAAGGGGATATTCTTGCAACAGACTAAGGCCACCGAAGACAGGGAAATCGGGGTTTAATTTTGGGTATTTTGAGGGTAGTTTTCCCTAAATAATTTTCCATTTTTCCTATAAATTCAACCTTCCTAACACATTAGTGTAGTTAATGCATATAATCCTAAAAAGTAGTGAGACGAGGTGGGGAAAAAAAAAGTATAGAAAAATGAAATTTAATTTTTCATCAAATTGTCTAGCAAGCATTACTTGGGAGATAGCAAGGATCTTTAGTACAGATATATCAGTATCAGTTATCATATATGTATTTTTGAAAAACAACACAGCTCCTGTTTGATTCCCATGTTGCACTGTGTCATTTTTCAAAATTTATTAACATGAGTAATGAGAACTCGAGAGCGAGACGAGATTAATGGAAGGAAAAAGGAGGTAAGTTACTAAACTGACCCGGCCACAGGCCGCAAACATTTGATGGTGATGATGTCTGAGAAAGAAACTTGTTCAAATCAGTATGATTAATTTTTTTAAATGTTTATCTTATTAATTATTATTTAAGGTAGAATGGAACGAAACAGGAATTATAGAGAAAACTGAAAAACTTTCTTGGCCAAAGAAACTAACCTTTTCTCTTTATTTAGAAAATCCTGTTCAAATTCTGCCATGCCCAAATGACAAATATTTAAGAACTGTTGCGATTACTTAATATGTGTAGATGTTTTGTAATAAAAACTTAACTTTATCAATATGAATAGAGATGTTTTTCTCATAAAAATGTATTTAATACTATACTCGTATTATATGCGCAGTCGTAACATTCTTCACTGGAAGAAACAGAAGGTTCATATATAGGTATATTTGTAACATTCTGGACCTATACCAGCCATCGCACACACTCGATAATAAACTCGAGGTCAAACAGAGAGAAAGAGTATTTCTACCCTTCAGTATCTGTGAACTGGTAATTCAGTAGGTCAGTATTAGTTGGTGAGAGAATCTGTGCTGTGTTACTCGTATTAAATATCACCCATGGAATATCCGCAAGTGAGTGGTCGTGGTGAAAGAAGGCTGGAATGTATGAGACTACTTTTGCTCTCTCATAGAAATTATCATCTACTGATATAATACGTCAGTTGAGAAAGTACACATTAAAAAAAAATATATATATATATATATTTCCTGTGTTTGTCCTTCATGTTATACCTTTTACATGTTCCTATCTATGTGTCCTATCATCCTTTACCATTTTCCTTTTTCTCCTCTTTTGTTTTTTTGGTTTTCTCTTTTAGGAAGTTGCGCGTTTCACACTCCTCCCCGATGAGTTCCGATAGAATGAAACCTAGGTCGGGGGATTGGGTGCTGACGATCAATTATCTTTAAGAAACATCCATTACCTCTTTGTCCATTGGCAGCAGTGTAAAGTGTGAACTGTGTTGTTCTTTTCATTGTAAAAGCCATCATGTGTTCGTCTCCCTTTTATATGTTTCTATCCACCTTTCCTATACCTTCTTACAAATATAATACAATTACCTCATAAAGCGAAAAGAGGTTTTCCTTATATATCTTAATATGTATTTTTGTGAAATTCCTGGTGCTTTTCACCTATCAACCCTGTTCTTATACAATGATTTGAGAGGTAGCCATTCTCACGAACCTGTGATTTATAAAGTCTGTAAATACTTACGCCTTTACTTTCCTTCGTTATTAAAACATAAAATTCGAATTTAGAGAATTGTATATGATTATACCAACTGGCTAAATGGTTAAACAGAAATAAAGAAGATCCAAAATTTAAACAAATGAGTAAAATCAAAAAGAAAGCTTGAATATTAAGGAATCCGTCATGAGCCTGCCTTGTCTTTTGAAAATGTAAATAATATTCAATGTTCAATATAAGTTTAGTTTCATATTATAATATTTATTTAACAATTGAAAGTGGAGACCAATTTATAAGATTTCTTTAATGATTTACATAATACATTTAGTTTTATTAAAAAATACAGTCCCATTATATAAAAATATTATTTTTTGTCATCTGTAGTTATTCCATACTTGCTCTTCATTTTGTCCAGCTCTTCTCTCTTTTTGTCGATATCTAATCTCTTGAACGCTTTGTTGCTCTGAAAGAATAAAGAGACGAGCGTTATTTCGCTGATAATGTAAAAATAAAAGATCCTAAAAGTAGTTTGCATGTGAAAATACAAAATGGAATGTCTGAAGAAGAAAAAAAAGTTCTCATTTCACACAATAAAGACAGAAGCGTGTCTGTCTACTGAGCTATGGGTCCCGGGGTTCGATTCCCGGCATGGCTGAAAAAAATCAAAGGTGGGGTTTACCCTTTCAAATTGATTAATTAACGGCTGTCTGTCCTAGTCTTTAAGTTAGATTATAGAACATATGAAGCTACGACAGGTCTAGCAGGCCGGTAGTGGAAAATATATGGCTTGAATAAAAAACTGACCACAGGTTGGAAACAGTACTGGATGTTCTAGTACTGCATGGCATACTCGAGCTAGTTCGAGCGTGGAACTTCACATTCCTTGGCGTACTACACTATGAGCTGTATTCATAGTCAGACTTAATACTCCTCGATACTAAATAAAAGACGACACCTACCTAGACCAGAATGGAATGACTAGTTTCATATGCGAAATTGGCCCATCCCATTCGAGTTTAGGTCGTTGTTTTGTCTTGTATTTAGTTTCGAGGCACAATAAGTCTATGAATATTTTCCTATCTCATAAGTTACAACATGGTGGAATAATGCAAGGTTAGCTTGCTCCCTTACAGCTTAAACAACTACATCTTCCAAAACTACACGCCTTTAGGGGGAGACTCCTGAATTTACTGTAGTATTATATAATTGGAAAAATAGATATAAAAAATACAAAAGTCAAGTGTTAACACACATTGCAATATGCTTGCTTATAAGCCAAGGTTGTGTAGTCTAAGTCGGACACAATTTTGGGTGGACTTTGTAGAACTGTAGCGACCAATTCAAACTTCAAAATAGAATTACTTACGAGTGATCACTACACTCTACTTACCTGGTAATAGAGAACGACAAGGTAGCGATTGCAGACGTTAAAACCCGAAAGATGATCACAAGCATTTTTTGCGTCAAATATATCCTCGTAGACGACAAATGCTGTCCCTCTTGATTCTGGAGTGTTACCACTGAAATAAAAAAAAAATAGCACAAACCATATTGATTACCGGTAATGTTTTATGAACCGTATTATAAAAAAAACGCCAAGCAACTTTTAATTCCAGTACAGTTGCATCAACAGAAAATATGGCCTGTTTAAGGTGCGGCTGAAGGGAGCCAAAGTATTTTTAGTTTTTATACAATTGAAATTTTTTGGCCAAAATAAATCAAATACTATAAAAACTGTAAAAAATACTCGCGTTCCCTTCTGCCGAACCTTAATCTGGAACTTAGACCAGACTGCAACTAATATATTATACATACAGTAGCCCCATGGCTTCTTTGGTGCTGAGTGACAGCTCACAGCTGACGGCTTTGAAAAGTTACCAGACCAAATTATGTATCCCTACGCCGAACCCTATGATCTGCAAAAAAACATGTGTTTAGCGGCTGTCACTACTGACAGTCAGCACCAAAGAAGCCATGGGGCTACTGTAGGTAGCAAGAAATAAGCAAGTACTATCACAGATCTGAACCAATAAATAGAAGCTACAAAATATATTAATCTCATCAGTAAATTATTAACACAAGCATTAAAATTAACAATTTACTTAAATCTATTTTATATAATTTTATACAACCTTTTATTGTCAATAAGAAATGGGGTAAGGAAAACTATTAAACTTCTTAATCCCAAGGTAAAGAGGAAAACTCACTACTAGTTCTTAAATATAATTAGGCCCCTAACATTTCCTATTGTGAGACTATAAAATATTATTATTAGCACCGCGTCTTACTACCCGTTCGGGTTACACGCACTTACACTAATGTGTAATGGTAGGGTGATTGTGAGATGAAATGAAGGACCTACAGTTTAACGTGGAATCCGAACCACGGTGGAGGCTTGGTATTCCACAAATTCACAAGTTGTGATTAATACACGTCTTGTCAGAGGTGTAGGAAGGGTTTGGTAATCAGATAAATCTGTACCGGGACCGAGGATTGAACCCCGGACCCCTAGCACAGAAGTCTGACACCTTACCCCTAGACCANAGGAAGGGTTTGGTAATCAGATAAATCTGTACCGGGACCGAGGATTGAACCCCGGACCCCTAGCACAGAAGTCTGACACCTTACCCCTAGACCACCAGTTCACATTCAGTGAGCCTATAAAAAAAAATCACTATATTTGTTAGTAAGAAGGCTAAATGTAGAACCCTTTTACATCAAGCCTGGTTGCATAACTATGCAAATAAGTTTAAAAAGTCATTTAAAATCAGATAATGTCACATTTTAACATATCTTTTCTATAAATAAAACTCAAGGGATGTTAAGGAAAAAGAACCTTGTTGGAATATTATTCGACTCACTCTTGGTGTGGACCATGATTTGAAATAACGCAGCATAGAATTAAATATTGAGTTAGAGCTGAACGTCTGTGCGACAATTTTTCATTTACCGAAGCAGCCCCTTTAACATGATTTGTCCAGCAGAGAACTTTCCCATTATGTGAACGTTAAGTGAAGTGGACCACAAGTTAGTTACCATATCATGTGGTGAGCAGCGTCAACAGAGTTATTTAATATTTCATTTGTTTTATGGTATGCAGATAACTTATTCGGTCTGGTTTCTACTCGTCTAACAAACTATGAAACGTTGCATTCTCTTGTTACATTTTATTTTATGGCTCTAATAAAGTTTATATTGCAGGCTAAGCAGCTCTTAAGGAATGGGTTTCATTTTAGGGAAACATTTGTTTTCAAACCTGTCCAAATTCTTTGTTTTTTCCTCGTATTATGTCACACGAATTCTGATCACACACTAGTTTCTTTACATTAATTGAACACCAAGTTTAATGAAAGTAAGGTTGGTTGTGATCCCAGAATAAAAAAAACCTGTAACTTAACCAGTGCACTTAATATAAATACTCACACTCTGATTTGCCTTATGGCTCCGTACTTTCCAAATATGTCGTACATTTCTTCTGCTGTAATTTTATACGGCAAGTTACGAATGTATAGGATTCTGTTAACTTCTGGGGGAAGTCTCACCTGTAAATTATAATAAAACAAGTTTTGAATTAGCTTTTAGAAATGGACCTAATGCAAGTCACGGCCAATAAGTCTTTAAACAGTAAAAGACAATTTATTTAAGCATAGCTACTAGATACATATTGGCTATATCCGAAAAGTCGAGTAAACTTGATGTGATGCAGACTTGATGACTTAACACACACTTGAGATCAAAGACTGCAACAGACTATTTGAACGGCAAAATATCCCTTTTCACGCCCTTGAGTCTGCAGTGCTGCTTCCTACCAATGATCTTAGAGACTATTTTAAACACCACTTATTAGCCTGAACTAGTGTAGGACACTTACACATTTGTGGCGACTTATTTTCACTGCATATGACAAATTATCCAACACAACATAACTCTACAAACACTACAAAACAACCAGTATATTTAATACATGTTATCAAAGATCACATTACTCTAGGAAATATATCTCTAGCAGACGAAAAATTAAACAATTGCTGATCAAACACCGCATCGGTGGCGTGTCAATGGTAACTTGTGGTCGCCCTTGGACTCAAGGGTGTGTGACGGGTGCATCAGCACACTTTGTGATTATTCGGACAGATATGCACTTGATCACGTGATTACTAACTCAACTATCAAGTGAACATCAAGGGTCGACAGAGCATGAAGTAGACTTCAGATACAGCCAGGGTGTCACCAATATTAGGGATAAATATTGTGTGACTTTAAAGACATGCATAAATGGTTCGCTGGTCAAAAACATTTATATTTTAGTTTTGTTTACACTTACGTTTGTCCTGCGTTGCATCATTGCCATTTTGCTGAATAGTGTGTTCTCCTCGTTAAAAAAAACTCGATAAAGTACTAACTACTTTTATATACAAAGTTGGATTCAAAACTTGTTAGAATCAGTGCAGTGGTTAGAGTAATCTAATACATGACAGGTTTTTCCAAATTTACTGCTCTCTATCGTAAAGCATTCCTGTTGGTATATGTATCTACTATCCTTCCAAATCAAGGCTGCCAACGGTCTAGGAATAGTGCAAAAACCTCAGAATGTATTTTTTACCGGCAAGATACTTTTGTTTCTAGGAATATATAAAAAAATGGCAAGGGGAATTAATGGTGATTTTAGAGCTGAAATGTTAATTATTCGACTTTATTTGCTATACTTAACAATTTATTTCAAGCCAATAAGCACGACGATGCGCGGGAGTTGTCGAGAAGTCGGTGTCACAATATAACATCTATTTCATAGAGCATTGAGCCTGAATGATATTTATAAATTGGCCCATTTAACTAGAAAATTTATAATTAAGGTATGATTTATATTATAGTATTAATCTGAGCCCATTGGATGTTATATCCCATTATTGGATCGTACTTTGGTTCTTCAATTCTCAATCCTAAAATAAACTTAAAATGTAAGACTTATTAAATTTAATTTGCAGGGCAGCTATTTGTTGGCATTTTATTAAATTTGTTGGTTTGAGCAATTGTCGATTTTTAATATCACTGCGTCTTTCAAAGATTTTTAAATTGGCATTTAGGACTCCAATAATCTATATGCTATTTCTACAATAGAAGGGGTATACAGATTATTTGGTACTGTAACAAGATGTTACAAAGACATTTAATTAGTTTACGTGATTTAGTATTTTAATACTAATTATGCTCATAATTTTAATATTTCTATCATTTTTCAAAGAATACAATTTTTTTAATACACATATTACTACGTATAAAGATTAGCTATCTTTTTATTGAACGTACAAGCAATCATTAAATAATAATTCTATCTTTCGCTTTTTCCAATATAAAGCTTATACATTGATACTTGATGTGTTGGACTGAATAATTTTAGTATAATTATGGCTGTTGGTAGTATACACACTAAAAAGTACAATCTTTATTTTGATAACATATAGCGATTCTTTCTTGTCTTTGCATGAAACCTAAAAAGCGTATATTAATAATTAGTGGAAAAACACTTTCAATCTTCAATACAATTTTGTTTGAAAAGCTCGTAACTTGGGGCTTTAAAGATTAAAAAAAAATCAATTATATCTCAGCAGAGATGGCTGCTGTTCTTGATGAAGTCGGCAAATCTAAAGAGAAAATTATAGATTCAGGGAATGCAGAGCCCAATGGAGAGATTGATGCAGGCATTAATGGTGGTGATGTCACAGAATCGTCCAAGAAAAAGAAGAGGAACAAGAAGAAAAAGAAATCTGGTAACATTAGGAAGAACTTTTTTCAGTTTGAAACATTAATAAGTATAGATGTGTGCATGCATGTATTCGTTAGCTTATCTAAACAAGAGATCTATGTGGATGAGACCTGCACAGGTCACATGGTATAATCAGCCGGCGGTCGTCAACCCACTATCGTATTCGGCCGGCCGACAGATTTTATCTGGCCCACAAAAGATTTAGCAAACAATAGTGTTTATAAAAATACAATAATAAATAACAAAAATATAAGAAATATAAAGTTAAAACTTTTTACTTGATATTTTTTTTGCACCTTGTCCACCAAATGTGTTTTTAAAACTCATACAGCCATCAATATCAAAAAACTTGCCGACCCCAAAAACCATTTTGTTTTAGTAAGAAGAGATAATATTTGATAAATACAAGAAATATTAAAGTGAATATTCGTTATAGATTAGTTTGTTAATTTTTTATTTGTTGAAAATCTTAACAAACCACACCTAAATCACAGAAATATGTGTATGTAAATAAATATAAAAGTCCCAACATGGTACTAACATTATTTTAGTATGTAATAGTTATTGTATTTTATTCTAAACTAACCCATCCCAACAAAACCCAACCCTCCGCGAGGTAACATGTTTTTCTAAAATTACAAAAACCATAGAGGAAAGCTTCAACCAATCATGGCAGTACTGTAAATTATGTTTGTGTGTTGTCTGCACAGGAGAAACGAGTACGGCCGACGGAGATTCCAATGAGTTGACGTCGAAACTGGAGGAGGTGACCTTGGACAACACAGAACACGATGCTGATGGTAAATTATATAATGTATATTAGCGGAAATAAATTTACAAAATATATAACACAATCTTTGTTTGAAATGGGGCCTTAGCGGTGATCTAAGATGTCGGGGCAGTTCGGAAATGGTTTCATCCTTAATGTGGGGAAGAATCAGACAAGTTTTGAAACATATGAGTTCACTCGCTAGATTACTGTCTTGGATGATAATAACGAGAAAAATAAATAGATAAAATATAATTAAAGAATAATTTGCATTACTTAATTCAGAAAGTTTGATTATTATATGACATAACTTCCAACCCGTGACCGAGTCATTTTAGTAAAATTCCTCCCTCTTCCTTTATCCTTCCACCGTTGTTCCTCCTTCAATTCCTTTCATTCTTCTCCTCTCACTCGCACACTTGATGTTATCTGTTCCACCCATCTTTTGCTTGGTCTTCCCTTTTATCTACATACTTCATCTCCATCATTCTCTTTGGTATTCTCTCCTTTTCCATTCTCACTACACGACCATACCATTTCAACCTTGCGGTGCGCTAGCAAGACATGGGTGAAGACAGTTGAATTTAGAGCAGATTCTTGTGGTGCTAAAAAAACAAAATAAAAAATTGTTTGTAACAAAAAGATAATTTATCTACAAGTTTGCTTTCAGAAGGGGGAGAAGACACAAAGAAGAAGAAGAAAAAGCGTAATCGAGGTGGCCGAGCTGTCCACAAGGTGCAGACGGATCCCCCCACTATCCCCATCGCCGACCTGTTCCCTGAGGGGGTGTTCCCCGTGGGTCAGGAGATGCAGTATCCCGACTCTCAGACCGCCAAGGACAGGTCCACGAGTGAGGAGAAGAGGGCGTTGGACCGGCTCCATTACGACATCTACAACGAAGTGCGCCATGCCGCCGAGGCTCATCGTCAGGTACGTATCACCGCACGTACCGACCTCCGACTCGGGGGCACCTGTACTCGAATTTTCGTTACAGAGTAGGATTTTGGTCATATCATGGCTTGAACACAAGCTTAGTTACATTCCGAAACTGATTAAAATTCAGATAACTACAAATATTTAAGTATGTTACATTTGATTCATCAATGCCCTTGGTTATCGATATTGAAATAATCAAGAATTGATCTTAATAGTATCACACTTCTCAATACCTCAATTCTAATATCTTCAAATCCCAGGAAATTAAATTGTAATGCAATTTTTAACATAAACTCCTTTCAGCCTAAAAGTTAGTAATCTTACCTTGGTGTATTACACTATGGCTCTATCTTATAAGCTGTGCCATAGTGGAATAATGCAAGGTAAGCTTGCTGCCTGACAGGGTAAATTTTCGGTACATAGCAGCTTAGAAAAGCAGTGATTGAACGTAAAATGAATATCTTAGCTTTCTTTATTTTTATTAGCGAAGCTTCATAATTGCCTAAGTCGATATATTTTTTTTAGAAGACAAACCTTAAATTTTGAAGTCAAGTTAAAGATTCAAAACTACCTCAAAGATTCGAAGCCATGTCAAAGTTTACAAACCATCTCACAATTTTGAAGCCATCTCACAACTCCAAAGCCACGTCAAAGTTCCGCACACCTCTGATTCCCAGACTCGCCGTCACATGCAGAAGTGGATCAAGTCGGGAATGACAATGATCGAGATCTGCACCGAGCTCGAAGAGACCGCGAGAAATTTGATCCAGGAAGACGGCTTGAAAGCCGGACTAGCTTTCCCCACGGGCTGCTCCCGCAACCACTGTGCCGCTCACTACACCCCTAATGCAGGGGACACCACTGTCCTTCTCTACGACGACGTCACAAAAATAGATTTCGGCACTCATATCAATGGTGAGGTATATTTTTTGCTTATTTGATGTTTTATTTATCGATAGCTTGAATTAATTAAGTGTTATGGTGTATAAGTAAAATATTATTATTAGCACCGCGTGTTACTACCCGTTCGGGTTATACGCACTTACGCTAATGTGTAATGGTAGAGTGATTGTGAGATGAAATGGAGGACCTACAGTTTAAC
>CABFVX010004697.1:0-14551 GCA_902151425.1 Timema shepardi
TAGTGGTAGCGATCATCAACACATCACATTCAGTGTTGAAGTGCCTTCCACTCCAGCAACGCAAAAAGGCCCTGATGAACGGAGGTAGAACGCTAAAAAGCTCAACTTGGAAGCTCTATGAGAGTCCCTTTTGCAAAGCTGGTAAACCCTCAAATGCCACCCGACTTAAAACACTAGTAGTGAGACGGAGGAAATGGTGCTGACAACGATGAAGGCCATTACCATCTCTTGTGACAACTCCATACCACGTCTGAAAAACCAAGGCTCTCACAGGCTGTTATATTGGTCGACAGCAGAAATCGCGGTGCTCCGGGAGATATGTCTTAAACTTCGTCGTCGAGCAATGAGAGTCGCAAAACTCGCCCTTGACAATGCCTCATACTCTAGCGAGTACAATAAGGCCAAAAAGGAACTGAATAATACCATTAAGACAAGCAATGTAACACTGTGGAAAGAAATCTGCAACGATCTTGAACATGATATTTGGGGCAGAGCCTACCAAATTGTAGTTAAAACACTCGGAAAGGTTTCACCAGAAGCGCCAAAACCCCCGGCCATAATGAACAGTATTGTAGTGGAGCTGTTTCCAAAACATCCGCCACGAGAAAAAAGGCACTATGCAAACAGTGGTGAAGTTTCATGTTTCACAGTCAAGGAGCTGCAAGATGCAGCTAAGACCCTCAAAACAGGGAAGGCACCCGGCCCCGACGGCATTCCAACGTCAGTGATTAATATTATAGCCCAGGAATTCCCGGACCTACTGCTGAATGCATATAACGCGTGCCTTGCAGCCGGCACGTTTGCTACCGTCTGGAAGCGCCAGAGACTGGTCCTCCTTGATAAAGGGAAGGGACCCCCCTTAACACCTTCGTCTTTTAGGCCACTCTCCATGCTAGACATCACCGGTAAATTGTTCGAAAAGCTGATACAGGCGAGACTTTGAAACGACATCGGCCACGTCGGTGGCTTTGCAGAAAATCAACACGGCTTTCGAAAGGGCCGTTCGACGATCAGCGTGATTAAGAAGATCATAGGGATTACAGCCGAGACGTGGTCTAGTAACCTTAAATCTCGCAAAATCTGAATCCTCCTCACGCTCGACGTAAAAAACGCTTTCAACAGTGCGAGATGGGATGACATCCTGGGCGCACTAGGGCATCGGTTCGACATAAAAAAAAAGAGAACTTGGCCATAGTTGAGGATTATCTTGACGCAAGAACGTTAATAGTCAAAACCACAAAAGGCCCCCAAGAATACCCAATAACGTCTGGCGTATCACAGGGTTCGGTCATGGGCCCCGACCTATGGAACGCAAATTACGATGAACTACTGGATATTCCTTTACCGATGCAAGTACAGCTAACGGGTTTCGCTTATGACGTCGTGGCCACAGTAATGGCGGACAGCGTTGAGGAGGCCGAACTCCTGGTCCGGTCGACCTTTGACACCGTCGAAACCTGGCTTGAAGAACACCTGTTAAAACTAGCCAAACAAAAAACGGAGATGGTTGTGCTGACGCGTCAAAGATGGTTTCCTAAACACTTTCACGTAGACATTGGCGTGACAACATTGACGTCAACAAGCGCATTGCACTATCTGTGAGTGATGATAGATGAAAATCTGACCTTTCGCGAACACTTAGAAAGGGCATGCATAAAAGCAAGTAAGACGGTATCCAGCCTATCGAGAATCATGGCCAACAGAATGGGTCCACGAACTAAAAGAGAAGCGTTCTTCTGGAAGTACTTCACTCATCCTGCTCTATGGAGCGGAAATATGGGCAGATGTCCTGAAGCAAAAGACCTATCGGCGTAAGATAGCGGCAGTACAATGGCGAGGGGCACTAAAGGTGACCTGTGCCTAACGCACGGTCTCTGAAGCAGCCGTACTGGTTATAGCGGGGGCGCCACCTATCGACCTACTAGCATCGGAGAGAGTAAAACTCTATGATCTCAAAACTAGAGGCGACAACACGACCGAGGCCAGAGCAGGAGTGAAGGTGGAAACGCAGAGAGAGTGGGAAAACAGATGGAAGGCCTGCGACAAGGGGAGATGGACAGATCGACTGATCCCGAACATCAAAGTTTGGATCACTCGAAACCACGGCGAAACGGACTTTTTCCTAACCCAACTGCTGACGAGACATGGCTCGTTTAACGCAGATCTACATAAAATGGGCTTGCACCTCACTCCGAGGTGCAAGTACTGCCCGGACAAAATCGACGACGCCGATCACACGTTTTTTGAGTGCGAGTGCTGGAAGAACTGCAGAGCCGAAACCGAAACAAACATAGGCAAAACTCTCGATCCTATGAGCCTAGTGATCCATATGCTACAGCGGGAAGAAAATTGGAAGGAAATCGCCGCCTAGGCGCAGCGCCTCCTTAAAGAAAAGACCTCAGAGAGGGATCACTCTACATCGACCATTGGGAATACATTTCTTTTGGAACCAGTTTTTTAAGGGGTGCAATAAAGTGGATATCATATTAGACTAGTGAATACAATTTACTTTCGATTGTATGGAGAAAGTAGTCATAATGTCTAGGATAATTCAAATGAAAAACTCTGCAGGTAAGTCTGAAAGAAATAAAGGACCAAATATATGCATAATATTAAAGTTAAAATGTTGTCTAATTATGATGTTGATGATAGTAAGAATAATTAGGACAGATACCAACCAAGCATCTTTGTCCCCAGATAAAATTAAAAAGAATACGCCAAATTAAAAATGTAACTTCATGAAACTGTATATAAAAACAAGTAGATCAATCTAATCGAAAATATGTGATTGATGTGAAAAAGTGACTCATGAAAAAAACTATAGAATGTATTGTAATGCTAAACTAGGTTATGAATTAAATGTGATCTTAATTAAAGAAGATATTTCACTTGTGTTTAAGATTGTACTAATCTTTAACACGTCTATAATATAAGTTTGAGAATATCTTTTTTGAGTTTAACTCAAACTAAAATCGTTAAATGTTTACTAAAAATCATAATTTAAAACCCTAATCCAGGCTCAAAGAAGAAATTCCTTGTGAATTTTAACTTATCAAAACCGGTGTATTATTACCAAAGATAGCTTCTTACGGTGCTATGATGCAATATTATCCAAATATGATGCAACAGTGGCTCATGTCCCTGTATTCCTGTTTCTTGCTCTGTCTGCGCAGGGTTCCTCTGTCTGAACGACACGGACGTGTCAGGGAACAATGGTCTTAAGGACCAGGTGGAAGCGTTGAAGTGGGTCCAACAGAACATCGCCCAGTTTGCGGGAGATCCAGGAAACGTCACGATCTTTGGAGAAAGTGCTGGAGGAGCTTGTGTACACTACCATCTGCTGTCACCCATGTCAAAAGGTGATTACGTTGCACACATTGTACAAACTTAATGTATTATTATTATTACTAGCACCGCGTCTTACTACCCGTTTCGGGCTATACGCACTTACGCTAACGTGTAATGGTAGGGTGATGGTGAAATGGAATGGAGGTTCTACAGCTTAACGTGGAATCCGAACCACGGTGGAGACCTAGCATTCCCCACATTCACAAGATGTCTTGTCAGAGGTGAAGGAAGGGTTTGGTAAATCAGATAAATCTGTGCCGGGACCGAGGATTTAACCCCGGCTGCCAGCACAGAAGACTGACACCTTACCCGTAGACCACCAGGTCACCTACTACTCTGTAAAACTAATATAATCATTATGTTCTTGTATGTTAGGGTTCATTGGCTGCGTTTGAGCAAGGGAGTACTTTATGCGCAGCCTTTTTTTTTTATCTTGAAAGGTGGTAACGCATTGTTATAAAGTAACAAAACGAAACTTTCTTAAAATTTAACAGTGACAGGTTATGTTATAAAATTATGAATAAAAGAAAATTATATTCATATTTTTATAACATATTTTTATACAATAATTTGAGATAACATTGGTTTTCCTCAGATTTGAAAATGATGAAAAATTACCGAACATTTCGTCATCATAGAAAAAAAAGTATATAAAATGACAATGGAATAAAAAAGAAAATATAACCTTACTATAAATTATGTATTTGTATTGTGTTACTATTTGCTAAAATGAATATCAAACCCATTATTTGAATAAAATTAACATCAAAATCCATTGTTCGAAATAAATGAACACCATAAGTCATAATTAAATAGGTAAAATGGCTTTTTTTTTAAAGAGTATTCAAGGACATTTTATCTTTTTGAGTTTATAATGCATGCCAAAACATATTTAAACATAATTTTATCATGAACTTAGCAACTTAACCTTTTAATTTTTGAGGCATGCTCAATATTATTGATTTAAATGTGAATTAACGATTGCAATATTCCAAGAAAAATAACGTTTCCCCAACTTAGATATATCGATTTAGATGTATTATGACCAGCATCCTAAGAGAAATATTCATCCAAAGAGAAAATTGTGTTTGTACCAACAAATAAAGATTAGTTATTATTTCTTAGCCAAAAAGATATATATATATATAGTTCTTAGAGATTTACAGCCATGCACCCACCTCGGTGGCGTAGTTGGCTAACGCGCTTGTCGTGTTGAGCTCGACTGCTGAGGACGGGGAGATCGAGGTTCGAATCTCAGGTCGGGTGAACTAGGGGTGGTTTTTCCTAAATGGTTTTCCACTCTCCCTCCACACCAACGTGGGTTCACTTCCTTTAATTCGCCCTTGCTAATTCCTAGTTCATTAGCATAATTAGTGCTTAAAGCGTATAACCCGAACGGCTAGTAAGACGCGGTGCTAAATATTATTATTATTATTATTATTATTATTATTACTGCCATGTAGCAAATAACGGTTTGCATGGTGACCAAACAAATAAGGAGAAACTGAAAATTCTCTAAGAAAATTGAGATTTTGTGTAAAACTAATATTTTTGCCGACATCCTGGACTCCTGATCGTTAAAATGAGTGGTCATTTGTCAAAATTTGTTAATTCATTTCCTTGTAGTTTCTATTACCGGAAATGGGCCTATCAAATTATATATATAAGATTTTTATTTTTTTTAAATGATCAAATCTAAACATTTTAAGAGAAGTTTGTCTTATTTTTTAACTTTCGAACGAGTTTTGTGATCATTACAGGCTTTAATAATATTCGTGGCTCGGTAGGTAAGTAGATATTTTCGATTAAAATAATTAATTAATAAAGAAAATTTTAAACGTTAAAATAATAATAACTCGATGTTTTTGTGTAAACAACTTAAGATCAATTAATCAAGAAATGAATTGATAAATTTATATTGGTAGCAATTAAATTTTTTTATGATAATTGAGTCAATTAAAGAATAATAAAGTACAATACATAAAAGTATAAGGGCATATTGATGAAAGAGTAATATTTGAGAATGATGATTAAAATAAGCATTAACAAATAACATTTTAAAATATAAAAATAAAGCTATAATTTATCAACAATCTTAGTGTTTAATATTGTAATATTGTTGAACATTGCAATGATTAAGTTTTCTCGTGCGAATTACCATCGACAAATTGACAGTCTGTTTCCTCTCGAGTGGAGCCAAACAAAGATAACCAGCACGGTCGTTTTATTGAAGTGGGGAGGGGACACAAGGACCCCGTATCCAACATTTCAACGAAACAAACCAAACACGTGAGATGACAAAGTGAAACCAAACACTTGGCTTTATCAGTTGGTTTGAAAATAAAATGTTACTAATAGATAATAATGCAAATGTAATGTTCGGAAAGAAATTTAAGAGACTTATAATTTAACAAATGTGTAGATGTACTTAGAATTAATTGTTATAGGGGTGATCTGGCGGTCTAGGGGTAAGGTGTCAGACTTCTATGCTGGCGGCCGGGGTTCAATCCTCGGTCCCGGCACAGATTTATCTGATTATCAAACCCCTCCTTTACCTCTGACAAGACATCTTGTGAATGTGGGGAATGCCAGGCCTCCCCCGTGGTTCGGATTCCACGTTAAACTGTAGTTCCTCAATTTCATCTCACAATCACCCTACCATTACACATTAGCGTAAGTGCGTATAACCCGAACGGGTAGTAAGACGTGGTGCTAATAATAATAATAATAATAATAATAATAATAATAATAATAATAGTAATACAACACTAAGGAAATGGAATCAACTAAAGCCTTAGATAAAGAACGAAAATCTTATATTTTCATTATTTTTTTTGTCATTTTGTTACATAAACTTTATATTATGAAAAACTTATATTTATTACTAAATACATTAAATGCTCCTATATTATTATTTCAAGATTATGTAACATACTCATTTATTCATTACGATAACATTTAATCGAATTGAAACTTCACACTTGGTAAATTATAATTCTTATAATTTATTTTTTTCTCCTGATGAATCATTTGCAATATTTGTTATAATTTAAAAACTTTTATTTTTCAAAATTTGTCATCAACTTAATATTGATCATAAAATTTCATCTTTATGCTTTACTGGTTATCTACTTTTAATCATTAATTCCAATTAACTGCTTTCTAATTATATTTCCCAAATTCTTAAAGTTAATGTAAACTTTAGTATCATTATTTAACCATAAGCACATAATAAATTAAGTAATCTTCAAACACTCATAACTGGTGTAAGATACAAACAATTAACCTATATTATAAGTCAAGCATTATACAACAGACTCATCTATTAATTCTTATAAAATTTAACTTTTACTTTTTATTTACAAACCTATTAATCAACCTAAGATTGTTCATAAAACAATAACGTTATATTTTATATTTTTAAATGTTACTTGTCATCTACTTTTTATCATCATTTTCAAATATTACTCTTTCATCATATTATCTTAATACTTTTATGAATTGTAAAATATAATATTCTTTATTTGATTCACTTATCATCAGTAAAACTGTTAGTAATAATTGCTACTAATATCTATTCATAAACTCAATTCTTAACTAATTTATATGGAGTTGCTTACACAAATCATCAAATTATTATTTTAATGTTTATATTTTTCTTTCTTGATTAATTAATCATTACAGGTTTCTATATTCTGTATTTTTGTATTATTTGTATTTCTTCCAGTACTTAAAAGGGTTTTAATTAATTAAAGTTTTTTTCATTCAGCACCACGTCTTACTATCCGTTCGGGTTATACGCTTTAAGTAATAATTACTCTAATGAAATAGGAATTGGGAAGGTTGAATTAGAGGAAGTGAATCCGCATTTGCGTGGAGGGAAAGTGGAAAACCATTTAGGAAAAACCACCACCAGTTCACCCGACCGAGATTCGAACCTCGATCTCCCCGTCCTCAGCAGTAGAGCTCTACACGACAAGTGCGTTAACCAACTACGCCACCGAGGCGGGTTTAATTAAAGTTGTGGTTATTGTTTATTAAGATTGGAGCTAACATTATTCAGGTAGTGTTCCCGTATGTACCTAAGATTCTTGAGTGTATTATGACACGTGGTCTACCGACAAAATATAAAAGCAAGGCAAGTAATAACACTTTTGTTCAGGGAAATATAATTATTATAATATACTAAGAAACCATACACCAACATATATTATTATTTTTGTATAAATGAGATAAATATTCTACGTACTTTATCTACTGGAGACCTATAATTTTACTATATTGTTACATTATTACTAGGTACTTCGGGATTGTATCAAAAACTTATCTATGTAATTTTTCTTTTAAATCCTAAATAAACAATGATTGATTAATATATAACCCGCCTTGGTGGCGTAGTTGGTTAACGCGCTTGTCGTGTTGAGCTCGACTTTCGAGGACGGGGAGATCGAGGTTCGAATCTCGGTCGGGTGAACTGGAGGTTTTTTTTAAAAAATGTTTTTCCACTCTCCTTCCACGCATATGCGGGTTAACTTCCTATAATTAAACCTCCCCAATTCCTAATCCATTAGAGTAATTAGTACTTAAAGCGTATAACCGAAACGGGTAGTAAGACGTGGTGCTAAATATTATTATTATTATTATTATTATTATTATTATTATTATTATTATAATATAGATATTATCATATTTGCTAAACACTATTCCTAATTGTAGAGGAGAAGGTGGTATTATGGAACCCCATTTTCATTATAGTGAATTGTAAACAAGGTATGATAACTACGCCCACATTTTTTGTGCTAAAAGTACCAGTAATTATTAAACAAAATGTTCCTAATTGGATTTTTCGCTAGCATAACTATAAGATATGGTTTTTGAAGGTTTTGTCAAAAAAGTCAAATAGTAGTTTTTTGGAAGCCGGGTGGTAATATGGAACCCCACTGTGTGTTTTCAAAAAAATGCTTTAATGTATCCAAAAACAAATATAAAAGTACAGAAAAGTTAATTAATTACAAAATCATTTACTCCAATGTGTTTTATCAAAAAAATACTTTAATAATAAAAAAAATATATAAATGAAAAGCGAAGAAGCTAACTATTTACAAAAATCACATATGTAATGCTCCTTTTAAACATCAGCGCAATCTTTGTGTGCCCACAGAGCGCACATTAGGCATAGCACCCACACCTCCCCATGAGCATCATCTGCGAACAACCCATCACAAAACAGACAAGCAGTGTCATCTTTAGAAGGGTGTGTCTCCTCGTCGGGCAAGTCGGAAGGAGAGTAAACAGACGAGGGTATGTCAATCGAGTCTTTATCACTTGAACTGCTGCTGATGCGTTGTCGCTTGGCCTTGGGTGTTTTGCCTCTTGTTGGCCTTTTGACAGCGGAAGTTGAAGGCTGGTTTTTATGCACAGAAATCGATGTTGCTCCTCTTCCACGTCCCCTGCCACGAATCGAACTTTCTCCCCTGTTTGGTGGTTTTGTGTCGGTATATTTTGTCATGGACGTCTCCAAATGTTTCTTGTAGGGATAAATTGTAATCAAGTTAGAAGAGCTCGGTTTCCTGCCTCTGTTTGATCTTTTCTTTTTTGGCTGAGGAATTGGCACAATATCCCTTGGAGAAACAGATGATGCCCCTCCTGAACTTTCAGGACGTGAACTGGTGTTTGGTGTTGTTGATGTAATGCTTGGAGTAATTTGACTTTTTGGGGTGACAGAGATTGAGGATGACCCTGGTGTTTGTGGCATCATTACATCAGTTGGTGCATTCTCAATAGCAGCATGGTCTGCAGCAATGAAATTAGCATCTGTAAGAATGTGTTTATTAAATGGCCAGATGCCAGTGGCTCTGAAGCCGTTCACGGCATATGAACCATTGGTGTACTGTAGATAAGCAGTTCCTAAAAGTCCTGTGATGTCGTAAACGTGAGACGTTTTTCTTCATGAATCGTGTGTTGACGTATTGCCCCGCTGTCGTACGTCTCGAGTGGTCCCATGAATGTTTTATCTAGCGGTTGTAGTTTGTGTGTTGTGTGAGGCGGTAAAGAAATTATCGCAGCGTGGTTCTTCCTTGCTAATTCAATTACATCCATAATTCCTGGTGTGGGAATAATGCCCATCTAGAATAAGCAAAACGGGCGATGCTGGGGTAGGTTTTGTCTTAGCTAGAAAATGTTTGAACCATTGTGTGAACAAATTAGCCTGAACCCATCCTGAGGGATGGGCTCTACCAATGACCCCTGGGGGAGCACCTCTATTCAATTGGTAGGACATATTTTTCCGAGGAAAAATTATCATTGGAGGCAGGAAAGATCCCCCAGCACTCATAGCACAAATCACTGTTACGAGTGATCCACGTTCTGTCGCAGTCAAAGCACCAATGTGTCGCTTCCATTTCAACCCAATAACTTGTGGAATTTTAGACTGCACGACACTGAGCCCCGTTTCGTCAACATTCCAGATCCTGTCAGCCTCGTATCTGTGCTTCTCGTACTCTGATTCTAGGAGGTCAAAAATGTCAGAACCATTTCTTTGGTTATGCCTTCTGCGCGGGCGTATGAAGTTCGGGTGAGTCTTCTTAGAGACAGCTGTTGTTTATGGCGGTTCAAAAAATGATCTTGCCAAGACCTTCCTGCAACCCCATTTTTTAAATGGTTTGGAATTTTGTTACGCACAGCTAGCTGAAACGCCATTCTCCTCAAATCCGGTCTTGTGAGTCCATAAAATATGGCCTCCATCAACAAAATATATTCCACCAGCTCTTTTTCAATATTCTCAGGAAGAATTGTATTTCTACCCAGTGTCTTTTTCACTAATTGTTCCGGATGAAAGTCTGCTTGTAAAAAGAGCGTTCGCAAAGTAGTTTTTGGCACCTCATAAAATTTTGCCGCTTTCTTCAGCCCCATTTTTTTGTTCCTTACCATTCTCACTGCCTCTGCCATTTTTTCCTGGCTCCATGTTTGTCTCTTGGGGTTTATATTTGGCCTGTTAAGCTGGGCTTTAGGCATCTGAAAATTTAAAAAAATCAGTTTGAAAGAACACTTTTATTTATCTAGAACAGTTTTTTTAAACCAAAATAACTTTAGAATTTAGCTAGATATACTTATATATAATGTTAGTTATCTATTTATAAATTTTCATTTTCATTCTTTTTTTTTTCATTCATATACCACGTACTTTTATAAAAATTACTCCGTGGTTTGAATTTGTGGGTAATACGGAACCCCAGAGGAGTTGGGTTCCATATTAAAAGCACCAATAAGGTCCGTATTTTCCGCATCGCCATCTTGGATTAACCTATTTTCTGTCGACACCAACTTTAAAAACGTGAACATCAGACCGATTAGCATGTACCCCTAGGCCTCTAGAACGGGACACATGCACCAGCGAACCTACAACTACATGATTTATATTTTTTAAATAATTAAATTCACTTACCATTCAAAAGTTTGGAATTGCGAAAAATACAAACGTCCTGTTTAACTGAGCGCAACCGCATAACTGAATTGGGAGGCGTTACCCCCTTGCTATGGATGGATGCCTAGTGCAGTTCAGCCACAATCCGTTGAAGTTCGCCTCTATTATCAGTATGAAATTGAGGGGTTCCATAATACCACCTTCTCCTCTAATAACTAGTCAATTTTCGTTAGTTGATTTAGAATAAGGCATTATTTTTAGAAATATTCATAATATCTCCATTGGTTTGAAATGTTCCTGAAATAAACTGTTGTTAAGGATTATTCCATCGTGCCATTGCTCAAAGTGGGTCCGCTCTGAACCCCTGGGCTTTCACGAAGTCGTCACGTGACCCCGCATTCAGACTCGGAAAACAGCTAGGCTGCGCGACGGACGACGCTCGTGAATTGGTCAGTTTCCTGCGCAGTGTTCCATCTAGTTCCATAATCAAGGCTCAAGACAACGTCATTAGTGCCAAGGTACTTCATTTTAGTTATGAATGCCATTTACATTCATTATTTATAGACTCGGAAACTTCTAATAATAATATTTAGCACCGCGTCTTACTACCCGTTCGGGTTATACGCTTTAAGTACTAACTACTCTGATGGATTGGGAATTGGGAAGGTTGAATTAGAGGAAGTGAACCCGCATTTACGTGTAGGGAGATTGGAAAACCATTTAGGAAAAACCACCCCCAGTTTACCCGATCGAGATTCGAACCTCTATCTCCCCGTCCTCAGCAGTCGAGCTCAACAAACTTGTAATAAAAACTATAATAAAAGCTATAAACATAACTATAGCCAAATAGATTAGTATAAATATTTTGTTCATTTGGACCGTTAATGTTTTAAGAATATTATCATATTAATAATATTGTAAGAATCCTTTTAGAAAATTGTGTGTAATAATTTAAAAAATATTTTTTTATGAATTATGTAAATTATATAAATTTTTATTTTTATTGAAATTTAGTACGAATGTATGCCTACTCTATTTTTAAAATTGAAATAGAACTTATATACAATTAAAATATTAATACAATAATTTACGAAATTAAAAAAAAAATACCCAAAGATTTTTCAAAAATCTAACTATATCACTTCTTTAATTTGTTGACTAATTAGAAATTCATTTGTTAATTTATTAATATAGGTGTATTTATATCTAATTTGCGCATGCATTTTTAAATAACCATAGATGTAAATCAATGGGCTTGAATATATTAAAAGGTTTTCATTAATGCTATTAATTTAGTTTACACCAGCAATAGAAGGGGGTTCCCAACATTTATCCCTCCCTAATATATATATATATATATATATATACACTATATGACGTCAGTGGCACTTGGATGCGTGTGAAGCGTGTGCGGTCTATCCGATAGGAGCTATTCGACGTTGGCCTTTAGGCTTCCCTCTCCCAATAGACTGGACCACCGATGATGGGGCTATAGGTGTTTGAATCCCGGTCAGATATGCTGAGGGTGCTTTTTCCTAAATGGTTTTCCACTCAAATTTGGGCACACTTGCCCTAAATTCAACCTTTTACGTCCCTAAAACATTATAGTATTTAGTATGTGTTTGTAGACGTATAGTCCGAAAGGGTAGTAAGACGTGTTAATAAAAAAAGATAGTGATAAATTAATACATTCTTTGTTTACTTCTCCAAACCTTTTATGTTAGAACGATGACCACAACACTCCTGCAAGGTAGGGGGTCAAATAGGATACCCATCAAACCAGACAACAAAACGATACTTATATAGGTGACCTGGTGGTCTAGGGGTAAGGTGTCATACCTCTGTGCTAGGTGTCCGGGGTTCAATCCTCGATCCCGGCACATATTTATCTGATTACCAAACCCTTCTTTCACCTCTGACAAGGCATCTTGTGAATGTGGGGAATGCCAGGACTCCACCATGGTTCGGATTCCACGTTAAACTCTAGTTCCTCCATTTCATCTCACAATCACCCTACCATTTACACATTAGCGTAAGTGCGTATAACCCGAACGGGTAGTAAGACGCTGTGCTGATAATGATAATAATAATAATAATAATAATAATAATAATATTCGTATTAATTATTGGTCAAAACATTTTATGGCATCACTTAAGGTTAACAACTATTTATTTCCAGGAAATAAGCTTTGGTTTATCCTTTCCTTTTGTGCCATCGTTGGAAAATGATACGCCACAGGCCTTCCTAAGTGAGAGCCCCGTGGACCTTATTAAGTACGGTTCGATACGCGAGGTGCCCTTCATCTCAGGGATCACCACTCACGAGGGGATCATCCATATCGCAAAGAATAGAGCTACTTTTATGCAGAAGGTGGATAAAAACTTTAAAAAACTGGTCCCACAAGACTTGGTGGAAAATAGATGTCCTGCGAGCGAGGGTGAGATCTCCAACAAGATACGACAGTTCTACTTCAAGGACGGGGACGTTTCGGAGAGGAATATACTACAGTATATTGACGTGAGCATTGAGATCATATCACTTTACATCTTATTTTAAATCCTTCCAAGTCAGATTCCTGGAAAGGAGCGAAATTTTTTTTCTAGTAAATTAAAATTATCAAACTTTGATGAATGATAATTATGTGTTCTGGTTAGGTGTTTAAACAAGCCAATAACACCCAGAAAAACAGGGCGTAGACTAGATCCCAAAAGTAGGAATTGATAATGTCTTAATTAATGCTTATGGTCCCACCCGCCTCGCTGGCATAGTTGGCTAACGCGCTTGTCGTGTTGAGCTCGACTGCTGAGGACGGGGAGATCGAGGTTCGAATCTCGGCCGGCTGAACTGAGGGTGGATTTTCCTAAATGATTTTCCACTCTTCCTCTACGCAAATGCGGGTTCAGTTCCTCTAATTCAACCTTCCCAATTCCTAATCCATTAGAGTAATTAATACTTAAAGCGTATTTCCCGAACGGTTAGTAAGACGAGGTGCTAAGTATTATTATTACCTATGATCCCTTTTTTAACCAAACGACATATATTTCAATGCTATATTTGATAGCAATAGCTATACATTATGTTTCAGACCCTTGATAGGTAAGTTGACCTTCTTTCAAAAACAAGAACGACTCATAGTTCTAAAACCCTTTGTGATATAAATATATTTAATCCATTATTATATCTAATAAACAATTAAAATATGAGTGAATAATTCTGTGAGAGTGGGACCAATCCCGGATATCTCAGTGGTAGTAAGCTGAAGGTCCTGGGTCTGATTCCTGTATCTAGATGTCATTTTTCAAAGTTTAAATTAGTTGTATGGTGGTCTTCTCCACATGGATAATCCATAAAAAATACAATGAGCTACAGCCTAAGTGTTAATATTGACTTAAGGAATGTTTCAAAATTAATTTAAATTTATTGGAAAATATAAAAACTATATTTCGTACCCCAAAATCTATTTGAATCTCTCATGTTTCTACTGGCGATGACAGTTAACATTGTTTATTTATTAAAATGGTTGACCTGGTGGTCTAGGGGTAATGTGTCAGACTTCTGTGCTGGTGGCTGGGGTTCAATCCTCGATCCCGCCACAGATTTATCTGATTACCAAACCCTTCCTTCACCTCTGACAAGAAATCTTGTAAATGTGGGGAATGCCAGGCCTCCGCCGTGGTTCGGATTCCACGTTAAACTGTAGGTCCTCCATTTCATCTCACAATCACCCTACCATTACACATTAGCGTAAGTGCGTATAACCCGAACGGGTAGTAAGACGC
>CABFVX010004697.1:19048-61353 GCA_902151425.1 Timema shepardi
GCCCCTTCCCGCTGCCCCGAGTCCACGAAAGTGGTATTTGAATGTCCGTAGGTCCATCAGAGTAGAGCCTAATCCATTAGACCAGTAGTGCTTAAACTTTGTATCTAGGGTTTTCATAGTGTTTTACCAAGGCATCCAAGGAATCAGATACTTAAGCCTAAAATTAAGGGTTGTTTACTGAAGGCTGAAGAAAGAAAAAATTGATTGTCTCAAAACCTTCTCTAACGATTATGATTAAAATTAATGTATAGGTATTAATCGATATAATAAACAAAAGGGCTATTCTTATTTTTTCAGTAAAATTACTTTACGTGTCCCGGTCTGATAAACCAATTCTAGATATCTATCTTATTTCCGAAATTATTTGAGATATAAAATTACTTATCATTGAAAATATTTAGATCTATTTAAAATACAAATATTTTATTTGAAACATATTTTTATAAAAACAATAATTTTCTAGTTAAATTCAAATATATATATTCTTTAACTTTTCGGACACTAAAAGTAAAGTATTGTGACCTTAAAAATAATCCAACATGAAATGATTTCATGATGCCCCGAACCCTAAAAAGTGGTTTCGGCAATGCCGTACTTAACCCTAATAATAAGAGTAGATTAGTAAAAACCTAAAAATATGCTCTTAACGATTTTGTTTAAAATTCGTATATAGGTGTTGATTAAGCTTATAAAAAAAATAGCTATTTTAATTTACCCATTAAAATTACTTTTAGGGTAATTTACAGAAGTGGAATATTCCGTATCTCCGCAAATATTTGAGATACTAACTAACCTATCATTGCAAAATTTTAGTACTATTAAAAATAAAAATAGATCATTTGGAGATAACTTTATAAAAAACCAATAGTTTCTGATATATTGGCAATTATAGTTCAATAAAAATATGAATAGCCTCCGAGTAGAACCCAAAGAGCCATGTGACGTGTGCGTTTGGTGGCGTTGACAGGCGACTGTGCCACTAGGGTCGCTGATGGAGCTGTTAGTTTGCCTGAGGCGAACAGCGAGACAGTTGCTCGAGAGACGTGTAAGAGTCGAGACCTTCAACGTCAGTCACCCCCACTTACACTTCATGGGATCCACAGTGAACTTTGCCACGTTAACAATAAACCTTAGACACAAGTCAAACTCATAGGCTTTATAATTGTTCTAGAACATATCCATGGCCTATGGGGGTCAACAGTACAGTCAATCAGTTCATAGCCCTATTATATTTAATTATTCCTTGCCTAGACGTGTCCAAGCCTATACAACAATTAATGATTGCGGGTAGGTAGCGTACTCATTATTTTAAAATTTAAAGATTAGATTTAACTAACCAATCCCTTTTAACTTTAGGAAAAAAAAAAGAAACTATGGATATTACCTTATAATAAATAGTTTGATGAAAGCATAGTGCTAATGTTTGGGTACCTCATAATGTATTTACATAACTTCTACAATATTTATCTAAGGCAATTAAATAAAGTTTTACCTGCCTATCTAAATAAATCTTTTGATTAAGTATAGTTGACTGTATAGTAAGAGTTATCAGACCTTATACATATTATGTTAAGGTAAAATCAATGAATACTTGAATATTTTTTTAGCTTGCAGCTACAAAATATGTTATCTCATTTGTGTGTGTATATATACACACATATATATATATATACACACACACATATATATATATATATATATATATACAAATGAGATAACATATTTTGTATTTTTTTATATATATAATTAAAGAACTAAACAGATGTCATTATTATGCAACAGGGGAACTTGAGATAGCATATTTTGTATTTTTTGATATATATATCACTAAAGAACTAAACAAATGCCATTATTATGCAACAGGGGAACTTTTTATTTATTATAATAGAACCAAAATATGTAATGTACTTTTTATGATAGAAGGAATGTATCTTATTATTATTGTTTAGTGGAAAAATGTTTATTCATTATAATAAAGAATACATTTATTGTTATTAATATGCAACAATATTTTTTTATATATTATATATGTTGTGTTTATCATGTAAACAAAAACAATGTTTAGTTGTATGGCTTATATTATTAAAAAGTCCAGTCCATAATATATACAAATCCATACTGAGCCATGAAGTTTTGTTTGGTCAAAGATGTGGACCATTGATATCTACAGATTTCATACTCCAGGTGTAGTAAAATGTGGAATCGTGCTAACAAAAACTGTGAAACGACAATATCAAAGAATAATAAACTTAGTTGTAATATTTTGAAACATCTTATAAATTTGCAACTCCACCATAATATAATGTTTACAGGTGCTTGCCACACGGACGATCTTGGATACCTGTTCTACTCCAGTATGAATAGCACCTTTCTTGATAAGGACGCACCTGAAATGAAGGTGTTGGCTCTCATGGTTCAACTGTGGACCAGCTTCGCCAAGAATGGGTGAGACAGATCTTACACATGGAAAGGGTATCGCTAAATATAACTTAAATTTGAAAAATCTCGCACAATCAAAATATAAGATGTTATACTCCTTATTACTTAAGATGGTAGCCTACCAGAGCATTGAAACACACTACAGACGTCCACATATCACTCGATATTTAGATAACGATACAACAAGACATTAAATATTATTTAGCACCGCGTCTTACTACCCATTTGGGTTATACGCTTAAGTACTAATTACTCTAATGGAATATGAATTGGGAAGGATAAATTAGAGGAAGTGAACCCGCATTTGCGTGGAGGGAGAGAGGAAAAACATTTAGGAAGAACCACCCCCAGTTCACCCGACCGAGATTCGAACCTCGATCTCCCCGTCCTCAGCAGTCGAGCTCAACACGACAAGCGCGTTAGCCAACTACGCCACCGAGGCGGGTAAGACATTAAAATATATTTAGATGTCGTTTAGGAGGTTTTTGAAGTTTTATATTCCCATAGTGCAGTGTGTGAATGCTTTCCTTCAGCTAAATAGTGCTCTTAATGTATTCCGGATAATAAAATCAGTCCCAACAGGGTGTATAGAGGGGTGTTTTCCTGTAAAATACACATCAAGACTTTTTGGTGTTTATTTAAATTCATCCAAATCATCTGAGTGAATGGAATGCTAGTTCAAGGAGGTGATTTTGCGGTTTTCATCGCAAGATCTTTTTGCACTAAGATAAAAAAATATTTTTTATTTAAAAAAATTGAGTTTAGTTTTATTTACATGATATCAAGAGTTGTTAAATTTCAGTCATAAGTTTAGTTGAGGAAGAGAAAATGTATTTAAATTCCTGAACACACTTGAAAGATATTCAATAGCTGTGGGAAAAATTAAACTATGTTTGTATAGAAGATAGAAAAAAGTTCTTACATTAAAATTGCAAAAACATTGAACTTTTCTTGCCTGGCACCTTAAGTATGATAATATAAAATGTCGTTATTAGCCCACATTGAATTTTGATGGAATGTTTATTAATGGAGATGTCTTTCTGAGAATGTTATTCTTTTTGCTATGATAATTCTTTGAAAATTGGGAATCTGTTACTACAAATACACAAGAATATTCTTCCAAAAATATCTAATTCTTTTGTTGCCATAATCACTTATTATTACATTCATTTAAGAAAGATGTATATATAATATATATTACCATGCTCTTTACTATATTCACCTAGCTACAATAATTATGGAAATGGTGACCTGGTGGTTTAGGGGTAAGGTGTAGGACTTCTGTGCTGGAGGACCGGGGTTCAATCCTTGGTCCCGGAACAGATTTATCTGATTACCAAAGCATTCCTTCACCTCTGACAAGAAGTGTATTAATCCCAACTTGTGAATGTGTGGAATGATAGGCCTACACCGTGGTTCGGATTCTCACGTTAAACTGTAGGTCCTCCATTTCATCTCACAATCACCCTACCATTACACATTAGTGTAAGTGCGTATAGCCCGAACGGGTAGTAAGACGCGGTGCTAATAATAATAATAATAATAATAATAATAATAATAATAATAATAATAATAAAGGTAATACAGCAATGAAATAAGCTAATTTGATAAATTTTATAACGTATTTATCTTCAAATATAAGTCTATTTATGGTAAAAGGAAGTGATATTATCTTTTAAGTTTACCTATAAGCTGATCTAAATTTTGAAAATTACATTGTACGTTTTCAAAACATTTTAAGAGGTCCCATTAAAAGGTGTACATCTTATTTATTATATTGTTATTATTATTATAAAACTTGTATAACATTTAACAATTACAATTTACATTGTGTTTATCCCCACATTAGTTTTAAGGGTTGTTCGCTGGAAAAAATCCACGGATCACCTTAAAATAAAACAATGCAATCATAGTCTTCATTGGCTGTCGATAGTGTGTGAAAAAGTATGAAAATCGATATAAAAGCATTGTATATAATAGTCCTGTTCAGCCTATAGTCCCATCAATACGACGAGGGAAAGGTAACATGTACAGTCTGAGCCTGTAAAACAAAGCATATAAACAAATCTGGGACGTCACAAACTATGTATTCTTAACCAAAGAAACACATTTGTACAAGAACAGGCCAGCTTAGAGTGGTCACAACAGTAGAAAATGACGCCATGGTTCACCAACAAGAGACGTCATGTTGAATATAGCTTTAGATATGGTCGAGATAGTTTCTTCCCCTAAGGCTATGTGTACACAGTCGACAAAATGTGTAAATTATTATTATATTATTATTATTATTATTATTATTATTATTATTATTATTATTATTAGCACCGCGTCTTACTACCCGTTCAGGTTATACGCACTTACGCTAATGTGTAATGGTAGGGTGATTGTGAGATGAAATGGAGGACCTACAGTTTAACGTGGAATCCGAACCACGGTGGAGGCCTGGCATTCCTCACCTTGACAATATCTCTTGTCAGAGGTAAACTTTATAAACACTTTTTTGTCTTTACAATGTGTTCAATAAGTTTTAATGCAAGTGTGTACACAGTGACAAGACAAAACTGTGATTCAGCGGTTGAAAAAGAGTTATGGAGCGCCACAACGTTGCGACGACTAATTTATCATACGGGCTTGGAAGCGCCTGGTGCACAGACAAAGAAATACCTTCGCTCTGTCCCAGGGCAAGCAAGGCGTGCTAAAGCAACTTAGCGGGCTGCCTATACGTCAGGCGAACTGTTCCTACCAACAGGTTATAGACCTCACCTACCATCATCCCGTGTACAACAGCGCTCTCCATCGGTACAATTTAACACCACCTTGGTAACAAGTGAACCGCCTTTTATGTAGGCAACCCAAGATACTCTGTTTCATTTCATGAACTCTTCTACCTCTTGTCCCCACTAGGCTGCTTTCGGGTTCTTATCAAGGCCGTTATCAAGCATGACATATAACGTATAGCTGCCATAGTTTCCTTGCGATCAAACACATCTGTGAGACATAAAAAATAACCAAATCTGCTTTAATGTTAAGTGATATGATCTGTAAGAGTAGCTTATGATTAGTATTATTAATCGCTGATGAAATAATAATAATTTAAAATGTTAAATATTGACATAAAAAATCTGTTTATATTTTCTAAAAGTCACTCCAGATTTTCATTTTAAAAAAAATCAAGCTAAATAATATTAATGAGTTAAATAATAATAATATTTAGCACCGCGTCTTACTGATCGTTCGGGCTATACGCTATAAGTACTAATTACGCTAATGGATTTAGAAGATTGAATTAGAGGATGTGAACCCGCATTTGTGTGGAGGGAGAGTGGAAAACCATTTAGGAAAAACCTACCCCAGTTCACCCGACCGAGATTCGAACCTCGATTTCCCCGTCCTCAGCGGTTGAGCTCAACACGACAAGCGGCTTAGCCAACTGTGCCACCGAGGCGGGTAGTGAGTGAAAGCTGAAAATGTAGATTTCACAGACAAAAATTACGCATTTTCATTGATTTAGAAACCATTTATTAAAAATTATTCTTATAATTATCAAACACCTGCTTCCTTTACAAGCAGATCCAACAAGACGATTTTGGCATTAGAATATGTGTCCATCTAGGCATGCTCAATTTTATTAAGCTAACGGAATTATAACGATAATATAAGCACCGCTATGTAAAATATAGGTGATGGCCAATCACGTTTTCAACATAATCACACTTTGTTTTTGTTATATAAGAAAGAGTTCTATTTAAAAGAAGTAAAGTGATGGTAAAATGGCATAAATCCTTAGGGATATTTTAATTTTAAAATGTTATACGAATACTCTATATCTACATTCATTAGTGTCCCCTTAACTTTACTTTCTACAAACACAGTAAAGCTACCCCATGAAAAGTGAGTGACCTCTTATTCCAGGTTCCGACCATCAACATTGATTGGTTCAACGACCTCTTATTCTTATTGTGAACTAATATTTCCCAAACTGTTTTACACGCATCTCTAGGATTAAGAAAAGTATTTCATGTGTCACGTGACGTTCCACTGTGTTTCACTAATAATGACATATTTTTGGATAAATCAGATTAAAAGAGGTATTAATACAACTTTTAACGTGATTGGATAGGATTCTTTCCTTCATTCTCTTAAGGCTTTCCTTGGATTTATATCAATTTTTCTAATTTTTTTATTTTTATTGGCGATCTTTAATCCACTCTCTCTCTCTCTCTGAACCGACTGATTATATTATTATTATTATTATTACTATTACTATTATTATTATTATTAGCACCGCGTCTTACTACCCGTTCGGGTTATACACACTTACGTTAATGTGTAATGGTAGGGTGACTGTGAGATGAAATGGAGGACCTACAGTTTAACGTGGAATCCGAACCACGGTGGAGGCCTGGCATTCCACATATTCACAAGATGTCTTGTCAGAGGTGAAGGAAGGGTTTGGTAATCAGATAAATCTGTGCCGGGACCGAGGATTGAACCCCGGCCCCCAGCATAGAAGTCTGACACCTTACCCTTAGACCGCCAGGTCACCGACTGATTATAACAGCACACTAGAATGTATATGAGCTAGAGTAAAGGGCATAACAATGTTGATGGAAGAGATATTCTAACATACCTTCAACGTGTTTTCCACCTGCCACAATCGACACGAGACCGACAGTTTTACTCACCCTCCAAATTAAGTTGTGCCACTGAATTCTATTCACTGAAGATAAATCCGTTGATCCCAGCTGGGTTCGAACCCACGAACATCAGGTCATAGGGTGAACACTTTACCCCAATACAGCCGAGGTCAACACCAGAGCTTTATTAAAGTCTCGCATGATAGTTCATCATTTATATGCAAGGAGATATTTCCCCTTACTCTGACGAGCCGGCAGGGGTGCGTTCGTTGAGATACGACCCAGAAGGGAATACACAATTATCTACAGTTTGGTAAACACTGCATTTCATTAACTTCGTTTATTTTTCTCTTACCTTAAATTAAGTATATAATATATTTTAAATGGTCGGTCCTGACCAATAACATTAATATGCAGTTTTAAATATTGATTTCCCATTTATCTGAACTTGTTTAAAATATGTTATTCCACAGTCTCAGTTTTGGGATACTTTGTTCTATTTCCAGAATACCTCAAGCTGAGGAAGTAAAATGGCTGCCAGTCACCAAGTCAGAGCTCCACTGTCTCACCATTGACCATCCTCAAATGGTTCTATTTCCAGAATACCTCAAGCTGAGGAAGTAACATGGCTGCCAGTCACCAAGTCAGAACTCCACTGTCGCACCATTGACCAACCTCTAACGATACTTTGTTCTATTTCCATAATACCTCAATATGAGGAAGTAACATGGCTGCCAGTCACCAAGTCAGAGCTCCACTGTCTCACCATTGACCATCCTCTAATGGTTCTATTTCCAGAATACCTCAAGATGAGGAAGTAACATGGCTGCCAGTCACCAAGTCAGAGCTCCACTGTCTCACCATTGACCATCCTCTAATGGTACTTTGTTCTATTTCCAGAATACTTCAAGATGAGGAAGTAACATGGCTGCCAGTCACCAAGTCAGAACTCCACTGTCTCACCATTGACCATCCTCTAATGGTACCTTGTTCTATTTCCAGAATACCTCAAGCTGAAGAAGTAACATGGCTGCCAGTCACCAAGTCAGAGCTCCACTGTCTCACCATTGACCATCCTCTAATGGTACCTTGTTCTATTTCCAGAATACCTCAAGCTGAGGAAGTAACATGGCTGCCAGTCACCAAGTCAGAGCTCCACTGTCTCACCATTGACCATCCTCTAATGGTACCTTGTTCTATTTCCAGAATACCTCAAGCTGAGGAAGTAACATGGCTGCCAGTCACCAAGTCAGAGCTCCACTGTCTCACCATTGACCATCCTCTAATGGTACTTTGTTCTATTTCCAGAATACCTCAAGCTGAGGAAGTAACATGGCTGCCAGTCACCAAGTCAGAGCTCCACTGTCTCACCATTGACCATCCTCTAATGGTACCTTGTTCTATTTCCAGAATACCTCAAGCTGAGGAAGTAACATGGCTGCCAGTCACCAAGTCAGAGCTCCACTGTCTCACCATTGACCATCCACCTCGTTCGTGCACTGACCCGCACAAGGAACGGATGTCTTTTTGGACAGAGCTGTATAACGAATCAGAACATAAGACCAAACCTTAGTCAGACATCATTCTTATACCCAATAACAAATGAATGGCAGTTATTTGGTTTTATTTTACACACCTGGCTATCAACCTACTCCATTTGCAATAAATGATGTATATAATACTCTGAGGGATAAGATTACCCAGCCCTTCCAGAATTATTAGGAAAGACAATAATAACAACAAAAATATATTTTCGCTTTATGAGTTTATTGAGTTATATCATTATATATTCGCATCGAATTTCCTTTTCCTGTGTTTGTCCTTTGTGTTATACCTTTTAAATGTTTCTATCTATGTGTCCTATGATTCTTTACCATTTTCCTTTTTCTCTCCTTTTGTGTTTTTTTGTTTCCTCTTTTAGGAAGTTGCGTTGCACGTTTCACACTCCTCCCTGATGAGTTCCGATAGAATGAAACCTGGGTCGGGGGATTGGGCCGTGACAATCAATTTTCTTTAAGAGGCAACCATTATCTCTTTGTCCATTGGCAGCAGTGTAAAGTGTGAACTGTGTTCTTCTTTTCATTGTAAAGGCCATATTGTGTTCGTCCCCCTTTTATATGTTTCTATCCACCTTTCCTGTTCCTTCTTCCAAATATAAAACAAAAATAACTTATTATATTTAGATAAATAATTTGATAGCTTCAATCTTTACTTTATAAGAATTAATCGAATAAATCGTAGAGTAGCTAGCAATTGATAATTTTATTAACTTCACGATTTGACAAGGGAAAGACTTGAAAACATTAACATGTTCTCAGATGTCTTTTAATTTCCCACGACGTTCAATTAAACATCGGGTATATTTTTTAATTGGCGTACCACTGCTATAGAACTTAGCTATATGAGTAGTTGACTTAAGTTTATAGCTATATAAACATCTGTTTGAATTTAAAAACTACACCTGGAAGTGGGAATTGAACCAGGGACCCTTGGATTTGTTATTCAGTGCAAGAGTTCTCAGTTTCAATGTTCGTATCCAGGTGCCATATTTTAATTCAAAGAATATGATATTTATAAGCGGTTATAGCCGTAATTAACAAATAATTATTTTCTCTCCAATATTTAACATTCATAAGGACTCTCTAAGCCCAGGACATTTCTAATGTATAATTGAGGAATATCTGCCCCAAAGATTAGGGTATGAATTTCTGTCAAAGCATATTTTAAAATATATCAGTTTCACTTTTCTAACATTTCTGAATTGATTGTAATATAAGATCACTTACCACAATTAAAGCCAAAAAACATTAAAAGAATTATCTTTATCAGGTAGGAGTATGTGACAACGTCATTTATATAAATTGTTAGATAAATCAATCCAAAACACACGGGAATAATAACGTGGTATTTATTTTAAAATAATTATAGCATACTATACAATTTGTGGTCAATACACATGTATGTTTCTTATAAGCTGTAAATATTATACAAATTGAGCATTTACATGTTCACAAGTGTTAATAGATGAAGAATAGAGGGGAAAATGAGAAATTACCCTATAAAGTGGCCGTAAACTAATATATAATTAATATAAGTTTGATTGGAACCTCTTTAAACCATTATCTGAAGTGGATTAATAAAGTTTTTTAATTGTTTAAAATATGGAAGCACTAACTTATTTCGAAAAAAAATTGGACTTTCCCTGTTTTTCCCATGTAGAGTTCAAATGTATATATCACTCAACTCTAAACAAAATTAGCTTACCGTACTAAATAAATATGAACCTCAAAATATAATCCACCCATTTAGTTAACAGTTTTAAACAAATTTATTTAAAAATTAAATTGTCAGACATAATAACTTAGATTTATATCAATTTTTAAAAGATTTGGCACAATATTCTTTAAGTTAGACTAGATAAAAATATTAAAAGTGCCCCCCACAAGGTTGGATACTAGATTAAAACATTAACAGAGGTGTCTTTGTCATATGTAAGAAACTATATTAAATCATAACAACATATGATGCCATTGTCAAAGGCAAGAGACTAGATGAATCAAAACCTCATATACTCTTTGCCAAAGATAAAAGACTATGATAAAACATTAACCATAGTGTCCTGGTAAATAAAAGAAACTAGATTGAATCCTTAAAAGAGCTCTTGTTGGGTGTTAGACTAAATTACAACCACTAGCACACGTGTCCTTGGTGAGAGTTAGACTAGATTCCAACCACTAACACACGTGTCCTTGGTGAGAGTTATACTAGATTCCAACCACTAACACACGTGTCCTTGGTGAGAGTTAGACCAGATTCCAACCACTAACACACGTGCTCTTAGTGAGAGTTGGACTAGATTCCAACCACTAACACACGTGCTCTTAGTGAGAGTTAGACTAGATTCCAACCACTAACACACGTGTCCTTGGTGAGAGTTAGACTAGATTCCAACCACTAACACACGTGCTCTTAGTGAGAGTTAGACTAGATTCCAACCACTAACACACGTGCCCTTGGTGAGAGTTAGACTAGATTCCAACCACTGACACACGTGCTCTTAGTGAGAGTTAGACTAGATTCCAACCACTGACACACGTGCTCTTAGTGAGAGTTAGACTAGATTACAACCACTAACACACGTGTCCTTGTTGAGAGTTAGACTAGATTCCAACCACTAACACACGTGTTCTTGGTGAGAGTTAGACTAGATTCCAACCTCTGACACACGTTCTCTTAGTGAGAGTTGGACTAAATTCCAACCACTAACACACGTGCTCTTAGTGAGAGTTATACTAGATTCCAACCACTAACACACGTGTCCTTGGTGAGAGCTAGACTAGATTCCAAACACTGACACACGTGCCCTTGGTGAGAGTTAGACCAAATTCCAAACACTGACACACGTGTTTGGTGAGAGTTAGACCAGATTCCAACCACTAACACACGTGTCCTTGGTGAGAGTTAGACTAGATTGCAACCACTAACACACGTGTCCTTGGTGGGAGTTAGACTAGATTCCAACCACTAACACACGTGTCCTTGGTGAGAGTTAGACTAGGTTACAACCACTGACACACGTGCTCTTAGTGAGAGTTGGACTAGATACTAGATTCCAACCACTGACACACGTGCTCTTAGTGAGAGTTAGACTAGATTACAACCACTAACACACGTGTCCTTGTTGAGAGTTATACTAGATTCCAACCACTAACACACGTGTCCTTGGTGAGAGCTAGACTAGATTCCAAACACTGACACACGTGTCCTTGGTGAGAGCTAGACTAGATTCCAAACACTGACACACGTGTCCTTGGTGAGAGTTAGACTAGATTCCAACCACTAACACACGTGTCCTTGGTGAGAGTTAGACTAGATTGCAACCACTAACACACGTGTCCTTGGTGAGAGTTAGACTAGGTTACAACCACTGACACACGTGCTCTTAGTGAGAGTTGGACTAGATATCCAACCACTAACACACGTGCTCTTAGTGAAAGTTAGACTAGATTCCAACCACTAACACACGTGTTCTTGGTGAAAGTTACACTAGATTCCAACAACTGACACACGTGCTCATAGTGAGAGTTGGACTATATTCTAACCACTACTTAACGTGATCATGATGAGAGTTAGACTAGATTACAACCCCTACCACACGTGTCCTTGGTAGAGAGTTAGACTAGATTACAACCCCTAGCACACGTGTCCTTGGTGAGAGTTAGACTAGATTCCAACCACTGACACACGTGCTGTTAGTGAGAGTTAGACTAGATTCCAACCACTGACTCACGTGTCCTTGGTGAGAGCTAGACTAGATTCCAACCACTAACACACGTGTCCTTGGTGAGAGTTAGACTAGATTCCAACCACTGACACACGTGCTCTTATTGAGAGTTAGACTAGATTACAACCACTAGCACACGTGCCCATGGTGAGAGTTAGACTAGATTCCAACCACTAGTACACGTGCTCTTAGTGAGAGTTGTACTAGATTCTAACCTTACCACACGTTATCATGGTGAGAGTTAGACAAAATTCCAACTATTACTAAACGTGCCCATGGTTAGTGTCAGACTAGATAAACCACTTCCACAACTGCCTTTGACAATGAATTACTTGAAAGTGGAACGAAAACAAGAAGATTGGAAGAGAAGACCACGGATATAAATCAGTTGACCTTAACTTTCACTTGTAGAAGAAAGAAGAGGGTCAAACAAATCTCCCGATTACAAGCGTGACTTACTCCGTGGGCACCAACTACTGGTAGGGAGATATTATCTTATGACCATACTTATACAGAATAACTGGCCTGCAACTCCAAAACAACACTCAAATATCACAAACATTTTATTATTTTTAGGACAGATAAATATATTTTTCTTATCAATTACTTTTATCTCAGATGTGCGAAATATCACATCAAACATCCCTAAAGATTTACTCACTTTACGTGATCATCAAATTGTTTAAATCAACACCGTTCTACTATGGGCAATTCTTACTTTCTTTTAGATATTTTAATATATTTAGCCTATATTTAAAAATAATAAACGACTTCTTAAATAATAGGGGTTTTTCCGAATGTCTGCAATGACTCGCTATGCACTGGTGGACTTGCCCCTTAAAAGCATGATGCTTAAAATGGCTTGGTTGTTTTTACAATAATTGACTAAAAATGTATGTAAAATGGATTTGTAAAAACTTAAAACATATCAATATATATGTTACTGTGTATGTATACATATTAATGCGTATATATATGTTTATGTTTCTATAGTGACGTTTATGGATAAAATACTGTTCTTTGATATGAACATATTATTTAAGATAAACGTTTTTTAAAAGCTACTGTAAATTTTTTTTTCTTTTATATTATTTCCTGGATATAAAATACATTTAACAATTCTGAGAACTCAATTTCCTTTAGCTAGACAATAAAAATCAACAATACCAAAAACTATTGAAAACTGCATTTTGGCTTTTAAATGACCTACTAAACTGTGAATATATAGATTTATATTGATTCCTTGACTTCTCCCGTTCTAACATTATCAACTTAATAGCCACTGGTCGCTTGTCCCTTGTAACATACAACATTTTCAATGTAAGAACCATTGGTAGCTTGTCCCTTGTAACATACAACATTTTCAATTTAAGAAGCCACTGGTCGCTTGTCCCTTGTAACATACAACATTTTCAATTTAAGAACCATTGGTAGCTTGTCCTTTGTAACATACAACATTTTCAATTTAAGAGCCACTGGTAGCTTGTTCTTTGTAACATACAACATATTCAATTTAAGAACCATTGGTAGCTTGTCCCTTGTAACATACAACATTTTCAATTTAAGAGCCATTGGTAGCTTGTCCCTTGTAATATACAACATTTTCAATTTAAGAACCATTGGTAGCTTGTCCCTTGTAACATACAACATTTTCAATGTAAGAACCATTGGTAGCTTGTCCTTTGTAACATACAACATTTTCAATTTATTAATCATTGGTAGTGGTTTTATTTTGATTGAGGGAGATAATTAATTAATTAATGTGTGCGTAAGTAGAAATGGCGAGATCCTACCTGATGCTGAAGATCCGGTGAAGCAGAACCCAAGTAGGCCTACCTGGGGTTGTGATGGGATGATCTCGGTGCTTCTGATCAGACGCACATTTATACCAGTAAGGCTGAGAATAGGGTTATTTGAATTAGCAAAAGAGAGTGCCAAGCACTAAGAGAAACCGAGGAGTTGAGCCGCGGTGGAGAAGCACGTCCACCTTTGAGGAAAACACTTTGCGAACTAAAATAAGAAACGCGCGTAAAAACATGAGAGAGCAATTGTATCACCCTTATAAAACATTATTAATGAAAGAAAAGGCGGTAAACAGAAAAATGTGATAATTACATAAATGAATAATAAATGAATATAAGGAATATTTAATTAAGTGAACAATAATTAAATTGATACTAAAATAATAAAATATAAAGAAATAAATATTAAACAGGTAACTTGTCCATTGGAACATAACATTTCATTTGTAACTATTTGTAGAAGTTACGATTCAAACCAAAACTCTACGTGTTGAAGATGAATGTAATACAGAGTTTCAGACTTTGCAGCTACTATATCGTCCATAAATAATAATAATAAATGCCATATACATACACCTATCTTACTATTATCATTTTTGTTATCATTATTATTTTATTATTTATAAATATATAGATATATCTTATAATTATGGTTATTATTTTTGATTGCTTGTATAAATGCTAAGTGTTCATTAGAAAATTTTTCCACTAAAATATCTCTAAAACAATGCATAGCAGAAAGAAAATATTTTAGTCAGTTTTGTTTGTAAGGTGATAAGGCTGGTATGACCATGGGCGCCATTGTTAAGGTGTGGCTAAAGTCACATTGTTTGTTTTTTTATTGAGACTTCTTATTCATTATTATTCCTGTAGATCACGTTGTACCATTTTCAAAATGGTGGTTTTAAGCTTTTAAAAGTAAAAGCTATCACGATAAATGAACCTCACAAGTTTCTGGGTCGCCCCTATTTGGTGAACACTCTTCAGTCTCTAAATCTATACTTACTCTAAAATTAATTTGGTCTCCCCGGCTGCGGCCATTCTTTATTATTCGAAAATGATTTTGAATTTAAATATCTTATTTTTATTATAGTAATTTATTTTCACTAGGGGGGCAAGGGGCCCAACCTCGAGTAACTTGAGGGTGGATTGCCCCGAGGGTCAGGGACCCGAGCTCGATTAACTTGAAGGTGGATAGCCCTGAGGGTCAGGGACCCGAGCTCGAGTAAATTGAGGGTGGATTGCCCCGAGGGTCAGGGACCCGAGCTCGAGTAACTTGAGGGTGGATTGCCCCGAGGGTCAGGGACCCGAGCTCGAGTAACTTGAAGAGTGGATAGCCCCGAGGGTCAGGGACCCGAGCTCGAGTAACTTGAGGGTGGATTGCCCCGAGGGTCAGGGACCCAAGCTCGAGTAACTTGAGGGTGGATAGCCCTGAGGGTCAGGGACCCGAGCTCGATTAACTTGAAGGTGGATAGCCCCGAGGGTCAGGGACCCGAGCTCGAGTAACTTGAGGGTGGACTGCCCCGAGGGTCAGGGACCCGAGCTCGAGTAACTTGAGGGTGGATTGCCCCGAGGGTCAGGGACCCGAGCTCGAGTAACTTGAAGGTGGATAGCCCCGAGGGTCAGGGACCCGAGCTCAAGTAACTTGAGGGTGGATTGCCCCGAGGGTCAGGGACCCGAGCTCGATTAACTTGAAGGTGGATAGCCCCGAGGTTCAGGGACACGAGCTCGAGTAACTTGAGGGTGGATTGCCCCGAGGGTCAGGGACCCGACCTCGAGTAACTTGAGGGTGGATTGCCCCAAGGGTCAGGGACCCGAGCTCGAGTAACTTGAGAGTGGATTGTCCCGAGGGTCAGGGACCCGAGCTCGAGTAACTTGAGGGTGGATTGCCCCGAGGGTCAGTGGATTGGTTAGAAATACCAAACCCACGTTCATATTGAAATTGTCTCTAATTCATTCTAATTTGGCATTTTGTATCACAATTCAAGCCGATAAATAATCAATATTTAGAGGTAGTTCAAGATGTTATTACTATTTCTTGTTATTTATATTGTATATAAAAAATAACAAAGTTAAGTTATATTATTATTAGCACTGATTCTTACTACCCGCTCGGGCTGTACGCACTCATGCTAATGTGTAATGGTAGGGTGATTGCGAAATGATTTGGACGACCTACAGTTTAACGTGGGATCAGAACCAAGATGAAGGCCTTGCATCCCAAACATTAATAAGATTCTATTAATTCATGTTTTGTCAGAAGTGGAGGCAGGGGCTGGCAATCAGAAAAATCTGTGCCGGGACCCAGGATTGAACCCCGGACCCCCAGCACAGAAGTTTCACACCTCACCCCTATACCACCAGGTCACCTAAGCTACGTTATGGATTTCTCGTGTGAGGAACGGGTCCACCAACTAGATACAAATAATATTGTTTATGAGTTTATTACTTATTTGGAGGATTCATAAGTTATCAAATATTTTAACAGTTTAAGTTAATTTGTTAATTTAACTAACCATATTTGTTCATTGCATTTACGTGCAATCCTAACTGGGATGAAATTAAAATTTTGTTATTGCCATGTCAAACAGCAATGAATCGCCATGATATCACTACACGTGTCTTCAAACAAAAATTAAAATCGTTGATGAACTTGAATACACATTACTCTGTATTCGGCGAAACACGTTTCTGGCTGTATTCTGTTGAATGGCAAAAACGAGGTTTTCCACATGAACATATTTTGATTTAGTTCGTCGACAAAGTACGGTCAGAAGAAATTGATAAAATTATTTCAGCAGAAATTCCTTATAGGAATATCGATAAAGAGTTGTTTGACATTGTTACCGCTAACATGATCCATGGTCTATGAGGTGCTCTAAACATTACGGCACCCTGCATGGACAACGGAAAATGTACGGAACGTTCCCCAAAAGCGTGTGTAAACGGTACTGTCACTAATATCGACGGTTATCCATTGTATCATCGTAGAGACACAGATAATGGTGGGCAATCATATCAATTGCGCATGTCAAACGGTGGAACGGTTGACATTGACAATTGCTGGGTGGTTCCGTATTCGCCATTTCTGTGCAAAATCTACAAAGCTCACATTAACGTTGAGTTCTGCAGTTCGGTGAAGTCCATAAAATACATTTGCAAATTCGTTAATAAGGGCAGCGATATAGCTGTATTTGCTGTTCAAAATGTAAATGATAACGACGAAATAACACGTTATCAAATAGGCCGATACATTAGCAGCAATGAAGCAGTTTGGCGCATTTTGAGTTTTCCCATACACGAAAAAGACCCTGCTGTTATACTGTTGGCCGTGCACCTTGAAAATGGACAGCGTGTTTATTTCACAGAAGAGACTGCTCTACAACGAGAATTAACTGCCCCAAAAACCACACTAACTGAGTTTTTCGAACTGTGCAACCAACCAGATATTTTCGATTGATTCGCAAAGACATTAATGTATACTGATGTGCCAAGATTTTTCACGTGGAACAAACAGTCAAAAAAGTGGAACCCACGAAAGCGAGGCCTCTCAGTCCAAGGATACGGTGGAATATTTATGGGAAATACATTAGGCCAATTATACACAGTCCATCCAAAGCAACGCGAATGCTTCTTCTTACGTTTGTTGTTGGTTAACGTTCCTGGACCTACGTCCTTCCTATACTTGCGAAAAGTCAATGGTATTTTGTACGACACGTACCACGATGCGTGTCACGAATTGCATTTACTGGAAGATAACAACCATTGGGATCTCACACTTGCAGATGCAGTACTGAGTTCCTCTCCTTATCAAATTCGCCAATTATTCACAATATTATTCACGACATGTTTTCCGTCGCAAGCTTCTGTTCTCTGGGATAAATATAAATATTCCATGAGCGAAGACATTCAGCATCGCATTCGGACCACTGATCAAGATCCCAATATCGATTTTTCGCCGAAAATATATAACGAGTCGTTAATAAAGATTGAGGATATTTGCATTCTCATTTCAAATATGCCACTCATTCATTTCGGTATACCATGGCCTAACCGCCCAGCAATAGACATCATTATTAGCGATATTCAGCGCGAACAACAGTTTGATGCGGCCTCTTTGACTACTTTCGTTGCAAATAATGAGCAACTGTTCACTGCCGAACAAAAGAACATATACGATCGAATTAATTTGTCAATTGCAGCACAAAAAGGAGGATTCTTTTTATTGGACGCACCAGGCGGCACTGGCAAAACATTCCTCATATAACTGATACTAGCACGCATTCGATCACAAAATCATATTGCGTTGGCAATTGCTTCATCAGGCATTGCAGCGACTTTGCTTGATGGTGGACGGACTGCATATACAGCCCTCAAGTTGCCATTGAACGTTCGCACAAATCCAGACGCAATGTGCAACATAAATAAGCATTCCGGCATGCCAAAAGTTTTGCAAAAATGCAAAATTATTATATGGGATGAATGCACCATGGCCCACAAGCATTCACTTGAAGCTCTCAATAGAACAATGAAAGATCTCAACGATAATATCAGACTTTTTGGTGGCGCTCTACTACTGCTGTCCGGTGATTTTAGACAGACATTGCCGATCATTTCACGTGCTATGCGGACGAAGCTAACGCATGTTTGAAACAATCATACCTATGGCGAAATGTCAATACATTACGCCTTAACATAAATATACGTGTTTAACTGTAAAACGATCCATTGGCACTGTCATTCTCCGAACAAATGCTCAACATTGGCAATGGAAAAATTCTATTGTATGGAAATGCACAATGCATAAAATTTCCAGACCATTTTTGCAAAATGGTAGCCACGAAAGATGCTTTTATTGAAATCATATTCCCAGATTTGCACGCTAATTACATTAAGCATGCATGGCTACGTGAACGAGCTATTTTAGCCGCAAAAACTATCGATGTTAACGCTATTAATTTCAAAATACAACAGTCATTTCCTGGCAATGAGATGTCGTTTAAATCTATCGACACTGTTGTCGATCCTGACGAAGCAGTCAATTATCCTGTTGAGTTTTTGAATTCACTGGATTTACCGGGAATGCCACCAAATAGCTGGCGATTAAAAATTAGTTCACCAATCATTTTGCTTCGGAATTTAAATGTACCTAAGCTATGCAATGGCATGCTATTGTTCATAAAAAAAATTGGCTAATGTTCTTGAAGTTACCATTTTGAACGGCAAGTTTCAAGGTGAGGTTATTCTCCTGCCACGGATCCCAATGATCCCTTCAGACTCGCCCATTCCGTTCAGATGCTTGCGATTTCGAATTTGCTTGGCATTCGCAATTACTATTAATAAGTCACAAGGCCAAATAATGTCCATTTGTGGGTTGGATCTAGAACATCAGTGCTTCTCACATGGTCAATTATATGTTGCATGTTCTCGCGTTGGCAAACCACCAAGTTTGTTCATTTATACACCTCAGGGATTGACGACAAACATTGTTCATCAGCTCGCATTAAGATAAAAACAAAACAAACTTTATTAATTTTGTCGGACCGTGTTTCATAACATTACAACCTTAGGTATAAGAGGGGGTGAGGTTTATATGCAGCTGACTGTACGTATAATCTAAATAGTATGTACTTCGTACAACAAGTACATACTATATCGATGTTACGTATATAGGTAAGTTGTTCTGCTTAAGCCCGTAAAGATTCTAGGCCCAAAACGGTAAATGTTTTTTACTATGAAAATAGAAACGATTAAAAAGTAATTTGAAATTTGTCATATTTGAAGGTACGTCAATAAAATAAAATTAGCTGTACCTGGCATACAAATTTGTAAGCAAGCTTCGCAATTTTTTTCGATAAAGCTGATAATTATTTGTGGAGTTGAGGGCGAAATTCCAAAAATTGTAGGGATCACTATTCCATATATTATTATTTTTAATATTGGATACCATGTATTTATAAGTCTCTAGCAGTTCCTATTCTAGTAAAATTTATTTGTTTCAGAAACAGATGGAATGGGAAAGCATTGCCATTACTGTGAAACAAAGTATTTGTAATGTACTATTGTTTCAATAAAGTTGATTTTGAGGAAAGAAAAGATGTTTTATTTTGTATGTTGTCTTGACAAACACTGAATTTGTAATATTTGTGTAACTCACTAATTGGAGTTCATTGTGAATTTGTAATTGTGATGATCACATAGTATTTGTTTTATCATCGAAATCAATTATGCCACCCAAACGAAAAGCCAACGTTCGGGCAGGACAACGTCTGTCGGGTGGTCCACGAGTATACATATTATATAATTTTATTCATCACGACGGGAACTTTGTTGTGTAACATATTTAGAAGATAAATTTTTATTTTTACCTTAGTTTCCCTCAAATATAACAAATGGACTACACCACTCAAAAATAAGGGACTAGTTTCTGTACTCTGACAAATATTTTAGGTTAGTTAGATTTGAATCCCCATGCATATGAACTTATTTATACCTTAGTCTTAGTACTAGTCTTTCTAATACAAATCCATTTATTCTGCTAATAGTATTGGGTCGAAGAAGGTAAAATTTAGGAGGAATAAATATTCCAGAAATGTTGGTAAGGTAAGTTGGGAAACCAATTATTAAAAAACACCATAAGTAATGCTGATATGAATACATGACCCACTGTTACACGATAATAACCATAGACCCCAATACAAACATTGCGCGTCACACTGTATAACTAGGCCCTATAGGTTAATATAAATGTACCATAAGTTTAAACTTATATATCTTAAATTATTAAATATATGGTTGAAATATTTACTCCCTAATGTTGCATTACAGTATTTGTGAAAAGAAAACCCGTATTTTTTTAGGCAAACAGTATTGTAGAAAATAATATTTCAGAGCTATCATTGAGTTAACAAACCGGACCCATGGTGTAGTGGTCACTGCATCTGGCTACACATCTAGGGGTCCCGGTTTTGATTCCCGGCTGGTACCATGGATATTTTTCTCTAAAGGGGAATATTCCCCCAGGGTTTGGTAAATTAGGTTTAAGCTAGGTTAAGACTTACACTAGCTCCATCACATCATCTCGTTACCGGCACATGTAGACAGCCTCCCTTGGTGCACCCTGGGTAACGTTCTGTGCCACCAGTGTGGCGAGTAGTCTACATACAGGGGACCGTACCTTGAAGTCAAAGTCCCTGCCGGTCGTATGTGCCACACGAAAAAAAAATACATTCGATTCTGTGACTGGTTAGGGACGAAGGAAATGTTTATTTTACTTTTATTTACTATTGAATTTGCTAATTCATCTATATATTGTCAACTGCGTTTCCTAGCTTTCAAATTACCGAATAAATTTAATTTTTGCTCTTATTCTTATATCTAGAAAGTTGTTGCTAATATGTTTAGGAGCTTGAATGATTTTATTCAACTGTGTTAAAAATAACCTGTCATCTCAAAGTGAGAATATGGTGGGAAGAAATGTATTTGACATTCTCAATACTATGGAGACATGTATCCATGCTTAACCTGAATATTTCCTATTTTCCTATGCTATTCTACAATCGATTCCAAATAATTTAGGAAAGCTACTTGCTTTGATAACATCTTTCTATTATACCTACTTTTCAATAATAAGATAATATTTAAAATCTCTATCATAGTAAGTATTTTTTATTTTGACTTGAATGAGTATTATAATTATTATTTTACTGATCTGAAGCTTTTTTTAGCTCCACATCAACCTTTACGCTAGAAAACCAATAACACTAATGTATTAGGGATGAGCAAAGTTGAATTTGAAAAAAATATACCCGTATTTGTGTGGAGGAATAGTGAAAAATTATGTAGGGGGTAAACCAACCTCATTGAACATGACCGGGATTCAAACCGTGATATCTCCAACTTTGGCAGTCCAATCTTTTTCCAGAGGGGATTCAGAACTTAAACCATCAAGTACCTTTATAATTATAAAATAATTTGCTCGTTTTATATATTCATACGTAAAGTCATATACTATGCAGTTGTTATTTTGTCATGAAGTATCTTATATATTATAATTAAAACAATATTTATAATATTACAAAATATGAAAGATGTTGATCACAAATATATATTTGTATAAATATATTAATAATTATATCTATTAGGTGTTCTGTCTCACGACAGGTCCGTTCCTTTTGTCAGTGAACTTGGACCGCCAATGCAACCTGTCCTCTGTCTCCTTCAGCTCCCAGAATATTCTTATTTCCTTCAAGTAATCCAACAGTTGAATGCGCCTTCTTTCTAAGCTTCCTTCCTTCTACCACGGCATGCAGAAGAAAGTTATTTCCAAGGATGTGTTCGATACAGTTTGCTTTGCACCGAAGAGTCACATTCAAAATAATCTTCTTCTCACCCACTCTTCTTTGGACATCATTTTCCACCTTGTATACCCACCTGATATTCTCAAGTCTTCTCCAGCACTACATTTCAAATCACTTCCAACAATCTATGTTCCTTTTTTTCTGAGAGTTTTAGTACCTAGGTGACCTGGCGGTCTAGGGGTAAGGTGTCAGACTTCTGTGCTGGCGGCCGGGGTTCAATCCTCGGTCCCGGCACAGATTTATCTGATTACCAAACCCTTCCTTCACCTATGACAAGACATCTTGTGAATGTGGGGAATGCCAGGCCTCCACCGTGGTTCGGATTCCACGTTAAACTGTAGGTCCTCCATTTCATCTCACAGTCACCCTACCATTACACATTAGCGTAGGTGCGTATAGCCCGAACGGGTGGTAAGACGCTGTGCTAATAATAATAATAATAAGTTCCAGTTTCTGTCCAGGACCTGACATATGGCGATGTATAAACGAGCACCCACACTAAGCCCAACTGTATCACGATGATTCATTTTACTTTCTCTCCAAGAAACATAAAACGAGATGAAGACGAAATAGTTGGGTATAAAGGTTAGGAACGATCTTTGGCGTCAGCTAGGATTTCCCAAACAAAACTTTCTCTCAATGGGATAGTGAGACTGGATATTTACAATTATGACATACACATAGCAATGTTTCACTCGTTTTAAGTTCGCTTAGGGCTTATTTCCTGGGTTTTTAATATCAAACCAATTTAAGCTCTGAGAATTCCAACCATTATTCATTCAGATCAGAAGTATAGTAAAACGTAGTGTAAAATATTCTTAGGTTGAACTAATTTAAAATAATTATCTTAATTTATAAACTATTTGAATTGTGTGAATCCAGTATTTATTAAAATGCATTATTTTACTATAAAATATAATAATTTAGTTTTAAATTCAAAATAATTTTGTATGTAACATTTGAAATAATATTATTTTGGTATGGATAATTTTCACTCATTTTTTAAAATAAGACTAGAAAGGTATAAAATTTATATTTACAATGTTAGAATTTCTAATCATAATGGAACTTACAAAATTTGGAAAATTATGGGATTATTATACTGTTCTAAATATAAAAATTAATTTTGTATATTTAAATAATATAATATTTATATTAAATCATATTTATTTCGAAACTAGTATGCCATTTACCTGCCACGTCTCAGTACCCGTTTGTATTAACATATATACATGTATTATATTAATTACGTTAATATGTTAAGCTACCAGTTTACCAGAAGTTTACTAGCATTTTCACTGCGGTAAAATGGGAAACTACTTTGTAAGAACTACACTCAGTATACCATATCATATATATCACCCAGATATTCCATCTTTGGCAAACCATACTACAATAGTTGGTAAGAACTACTATTAGTATACAAGATCATATATATCACCCAGATATTCCATCTTTGGCAAACCATACTACAATAGTTGGTAATTTAGGCGGCGTATCCACTTTCACGTTTATTAGCCAAATTATCTCAAGATATTGGCTTATGTGAATGTAACCCAACTGTTTTGACATGAATCACTTCAGTGGTCGAATGGTATAAGGTGTCACACTTGTGTTAGACTGACCTTCTGATGATGAGGAGATCGAGGTTAGAATCCTTGTTGAGTCTATAGAGGTTATTTTCCTATACTGTTCCTCCCTCTCCTTACATGAAAATTGGGTGGACTATCTCTAAAATGCTTAATCCCTCGTCCCTAGCCCATTAAAAAAATATAATGCATGCATACAACTTAATCATTTGACATATTGCATTGCCCAATCAATACAGAGAATAAATAAATATTACTAAAATGTAGAATGCTTATAAGTTAAAATTGTAGCGATCTTACTAAAACCGTAAATAATACGGTTCTTTCCTAACTTGAATCAAGCTCTAACGAGAAGGTCCTCAAATGCAATCAAAGCGAGAATGGTTTCGTGGATTTCTCGTCTTTATAAGAAGTCTCTTGTGAATTTCACGAATAAAGTGTTAGGTATCAGTACTTTAGCTCGTCATTGCGTGTCATTCCCCAACAAATACTTCCAGAACAGTTTGAAAAGAGATTTAAACAGTATAATACTAACGAGACAATGGCCACTTTTTATAAATCCTGCCACTCGCAAAGTAAGTACAACAGAAATAGCTGCATACATTGCAAGACTTGATCAAGTAATGGCAGAATAACTGGAGCAAGAGATGTTGGATCTTCAGAATGATATTGTACTAAAACCACATATAAAAGTTTTGAATTATTGGGATTTGGTTGACAGAAGGAAGTTTCCTTTCTTGAAGTGAAGCATAAAAGATAAACTCGTTTTTCTAACCCACTTACTCACGCGAATAATTATTTTTTACCATAACTATCGTAAAATCCAAATGCAGATCTTGACTTGATGAAGAACATCTTGCTGATTGCTTACAAACAGGAATAATACTCCTATGTTTTAAATAATGAAATACTGACCAATTAAATGAATTTCCAAATATAACATTGACTTTTAGCTTGGTAAATAAAATTATATAATTTTAACTGGTTGCAAATTAGATTTGTGTGTATATAATTTGGTTTATTTTATATAAGAATGTAAACAGTAAAATTGATATGCTTAACTCACCCTTTTTATCTAGTAATATATTGATATTTGAATTATTAATTATGTCCAACTATAAATTTGCTTTGAAAAAATATATGGTTCCCACTGTACTAATGTTAGTCTTAATTTGCTCTGTGTTAGAATAATGTTTGGGGATTTCAGTGATAGATTGTCAGTTTATTTTTGAATAATACTTATTTTTCTCCCCGGATTTAAGTTTGTTCATAATATGGTATAGCTTATATATATATATATATATACATATATATATATATATAATAAATGATACATATAGATTTTTGTGTATGGATCTATGTATATATAGAACTACATAGTATGGGTCTGTGAGCTTATGTTTTTTCTTCGAGTCAAGTATTTTAAAAAACTCCCAATTTCTATTCGGGTTTATGTAAAAATAGTTCATAAGTTTTAAATGTTAACATCATGTTATATTAGTTTATTTTAAAAGAAAATTAGTAAATTGTCACCAGTGAAACAAATGTAAATACATCTGTAAAGTGTAATATTTTAAAAATATATGACAAATTACATGTTCTCGAAATAAGAACGACCCCTAATTTAAGAATAATAACAACACTAAAATAAAAATAAAATTGAAATAATAGTAAGAATGGTTACAACCCTCATGTCTAAATTGCACTTACAATTAATAAAGTAATTGCATGAATTATCACTTCTTCTCTTACAATTACATTCTTGTATATGCAGCTGTGCAAGCGCCTTTTACTATAAATTTATCTTACTATGATAACTATGATATTTATTTCAATTCAATTTTTAATGCTTATAAAAATTGATTTTACTTTAAAATTAAAAATTAAAAATATATAATAATATTTTTAGTAGCCTGAATAAATGCTTTATTTATCTAAATATGGTAAATTTGGTAAAATATTTCATTTGAATGTTGATCAATTCTATTTTTAGAAACGTTACCCAAAATTTTCTTAAACTAATTAGTAAGTAATGCTAGTTTTGTAGTCGAACGTATTATTACAAGTTTCAAATAGCTTGAGTTTAAAAACAATCACTATGTATTCTCAATGTTAAATTTATTTTAATTGAAACTATAATTTTAGAAGGCATCGTGAAAATATTTTAAATATAATGATTAATTATTCAATTATTTATTGATTTAGTTAGATATATTGGTTTACATTATCTTGACATGGCAGTGCAAATTCGAACGATGATAATTCAAAATGTATGAAATTATTGAATCAGTTTACCGGTCGAAAGTAGTTTAGATCTCTATTACATTGTTCATGTGAACTTAGTATTGATTTTAACAGTTTGTTAAGCTGGAAAATTATCTATAGGCTAAACTAGCACCATCATATATATTTAATAGCCTATACTTATCACTTCGTTTTAAAAATTGCTTTGTGCCTAATTTAAGAGGAAGCTCAAAAATGACGAGCCTAAAAAACTTTCAATCTTGATCCTGAGCTTTAATGACGAGTGACGCTATATGAGTATAAATTTATATGTATATATATATGTACATACATACATACACATATATTATTGGTTATATACACACATACATACATGCATATATACAAGTATGTATGCACATTATATACATACATTTAGGTTATACTAATAAATATACTTACACAAACATATATATATATATATATACATCTACATTATATACAACCAGTAGTAATATTATTTCTACATGTTTTGTAATTATTTTAAACTTGTATCTGTCTATTTACTATGAGAACAATTCCCTTAACATTAACTCTATGTTCAACATTATATATATATACTCGTTTAATAAAACACATCCAAATGGCGATTAATAAGCTGGTACTCAATGTTGATCTAATCATTTAACGTAACTCTACATACACTAGAGATTTACGCGCCTACTATACATTTATTTTATATTTTAACAAATGTCAGGTATTTAACGCTTTTCATTCACAATTTGTATAAAAAATGAGTCACTACAAACACACTTTCTCTGGCCACAAACTAGTTACCTTGATCTTAAGATGTAGCTGGGAGAACTACTGAGCTAGAACGTGATGTCTCGAGATGGTATATCTCACTGTCTCTCTTTCTGTTACTCTATCCACTTTTACAATCCATCAACTCTCCAATCCTCCTTTGTTTGAACTTCAAACAGTTCATTGGTCCAATCAACCCGGGACTTGAAATACGACGTCCTGTAGCATATATTCATAAATACCTTTGAAGCTATATTTCAATGTTAGATGAAGGGGGGTGGTGTCATTTTAATATTTTTATTAGTAGTAAATTTAATCTTGAGGCCATTTAAGCTTCACTACCCATGATCACGTCACTATTCTACACTTAAAATATCATCTTATACTTTCTACGGAAATTAGTAAAAAGTTTCAGAATTGTTAAACAATAACTGCTAGTCTATTTTAAATATATTTAAGATTGAAAATGACCTTTTTTCCGTTACTTGTGTCGATTGCAAAGTTAGTAACATTCAGTATTGACAAGACAAAAGTTTGGCTCAGAAAATTGTTTGTAAACAACACCAAGAAACAATAAACAGGATGGTTTTATATTTAACTCGCCTTGCTCGTTGTGGGGGCTCCGCCCACAAACCCCCCAGTGAGTGTAAACTAATATATTTCCAGCGTTGTTTTGAACGTTGATTTGTTTTTACAATTTTATGATTCTAGTTGTCCCATTAGTGTGTCAGAAAATTTTAAAAAAACGTGTAGAAAATGTGCAAAAATTACCTAAAATTAAAAAATCTAGCTCTGATGCAATCCGTTTTTTTTATAGGTCTTACCGTTTAGCCACAAGAGGCTTCCAAAGAAATGTCTGCACCGACTTTCAAGTAGCTCCACAATTTTGATTTTTATTTCGGGGGTTAAAAAATTAGAATTTTTAAATTTTGGAATTTTACCGTTGTTTACAGGCTAGAAGCTATAATTTGGCCAAATTTCAAGTTTCTAGCTCATCTGAAAGTGGATAAACATTAATGTCAGTGAGTGAGTCAGTCAGTGGCTTTATGGTATAGTGATGAGACCATCTTCACACATGATAATATTATGGTCATCCTAGACCTACTAAATTTAAGTTGGATAGAAATGTAGTAAAATCAATAATCTATCATTGAATGGATAACTTTATTTTAGTTGCGGCCCAGATCAAACCTCCCCAATGTTATCCCCCAATGTGCTTCTGGTACAGACAACCCCTTCATTGGTCCCTTTATAGACTATTTACGGGTACATTATTACAGGGCGATATTCTTGTCCTTGACTGTAGGTTCAGTTGTTTCATGATGCATTGATACAATTCCAGCTGAGGATCGTGTTCTTGTAATTACTGAGAAACTTCGACAATCGACTTATGTAGGAGTATTTATTATACCAGTTACCCGCCTCGGTGGCGTAGTTGGCTAACGCGCTTGTCGTGTTGAGCTCGTCTTCTGAGGACGGGCAGATCGAGGTTCGAATATCGGTCGGGTGAACTGGGGGTGGTTTTTCCTAATTGTTTTTCCACTCTCCCTCCACGCAAATGCGGGTTCACTTCCTCAAATTCAACCTTCCCAATTCCTAATCCATTAGAGTAATTAGTACTTAAAGCGTATAAGCCGACCGAGTAGTAAGACGCGATGCCAAATATGATTATTATTATTATTATTATTATTATTATTATCCCAGTTCAATTGTTTTAATTTATTTTAGAAAAAAAACTGTATTGTTTAGCTATATCAAACAAAATAGAATATATCACCATTAAGGAAAATAATTTATAAGAATTATTGATAATACACTTTAATTATAATAGTTCCAACAACAAGTTCTCTTTCATAATTATGGTTTTTATTTGGCTATTAATATATCTATTATTATTAATACTTTTAAATTATTTGTTCTTACAAAAATAGTTGATTGATTTAGCTAATTTAGGAAAATTAGCTAAGGTTTTTATTTTCAAATAATATATCGATGTTTTATGTATTTATGTATGACAGTGCATAATCTTTATAAAAATGGTAATTCAATACATTATTCAGTTAAGTTAGTATTCAGCACATTGATCTACGGAGTATTTGTTGTTATTTTATTAATATTATTATTTGTATAAATCGTGAGACACAAAGTGATTAATGCCATGGTTCACATCTTCATTTAATTAGTTTTCTGACGTTAGCAGTCTAGTTGGTTATGTACACCCCGTTTAACACGAGAGGTAACAGTCTTACCTTGATGGACTACTCTAAGGCCCTATCCTAAAAATTACGCCATAGTGCAAGGTAAGCTTGCTACATTTCAGGGTAGACGAAGGTAGAATGTATATGGACAGTCCAAATTTGGTCAAATTGATGCTTCCCCGTTCACAGCGATAAATAAACGACCAAAGGACCAGATTCTGTGTCTGTTTTACATTCACGTTTAACATCTAAACATAATAGTCCCATATTATGAGTTCAGTTAGTATAGTGTTATTTCACATGCCTACCTTTGTTTCATTTTATTCATATTCTATTTTGAGGTTAGATACACTGATTACTGGTTGTGCAGCCGGCCGTAAGCTTAGTACTAATTGATGATATCCTCTTTGGCAACTGGATGAATTGTTATTGGCATAATCTTTTATTTTTTAACACAATAACCCGACTCAGTGGCGTAGTTGGCTAACGTGCTTTTCGTGTTGAGCTCGACTGCTGAGGACGGGGAGATCGAGGTTCGAATCTCGGTCGGGTGAACTGGGGGTGGCTTTTCCTAAATGGTTTACCACTCTCCCTCCACGAAAATGTGGGTTCACTTCCTCTAATTCACCCTTCACAATTCCTAATCCAATAGAGTAATTAGTACTTAAAGCGTATAACCCGAACGGGTAGTAAGACGCGGTGCTAAATATTAAATATTTAACACAATAACATGTCTGTGCACCAGGATGATTTTCTAAAAATCTATGTTTTTTTATTAATAATATTTGATTAATTTTGTCCAAAGCAATATTTTGTCATAAAAACTGCCAAATTACTGCTCTTACCTCGTGCTACCTGCACTCTCACCTTAACATTAATTTTTATTCATAAAAATATGTAATTGAGGTCATACAATTATTTGTAAATATATTATTGAAGTAACTAATATAGAATACAAGTATAAAGTGGCGGATTAATAGGTTTGAGGCCTACAAGCATAATCTGACTCCAACCCTTCCTATAATTTAAGTTAATCTTATTTTAAAGGCTTCAAACTAATTGAAAAATTAATGCATCATTTATTATTTTTCAAATGGACAAAAACACAAACATAATGACTATAAAAAATGACATACATTTATAGTCATAAAATAAAATAACATTGTTTATTTTTTTTATAAATATAAGTTTTCCATTTTATTCTTATGCACATTTATTAAAATGAATAGCTTCATATATTTGATGGTCAATATCTTTTTAATTTATGGTCGATCGATTTTAAACACACGTGATGTTACTTTTGTTTTTGTTAACGTGCTGCGTATATTAGTTTACAGCGCTATTTCTTTGAGAGCATTGTCTGTTTATAATTTGTATCGGGTGACCTGGCGGTCTAGGGGTAAGGTGTCAGACTTCTGTACTGGCGGCCGGGGTTCAATCCTCAGTCCCGGCATAGATCTATCTGATTACCAAACCCTTCCTTCACCTCTGACAAGACGTCTTGTGAATGTGGGGAATGCCAGGCCTCCACCGTGGTTCGGATCTCACGTTAAACTGTAGGTCCTCCATTTCATCTCACAATCACCCTACCATTACACATTAGCGTGAGTGCGTACAACCCAAACGGGTAGTAAGACGTGGTGATAATATTAATAATAATTTGTATCGCTTCACGTGACTGGCCTCACAGAAAGGTGCAAGGGGTTATCCAAGACTAGGAGGTCCGGTTTCCGATAGAGTCGGAGGGTCCAGTTTGTTTGGAAGACCACGTTGAAATCAAAACCACATCGTAATGGTTTGAGAAGAGCTGTTATCACTCACAACACCATATGAATATGAAAACCAGTATGTTTCCACGAGATTTTGAAACTATTTGCTCAGCCTACTTACACAACAATATCCTTACTGCGTTATATTTTGTATCAATTGGCGTTAAAAATAAAAAAATCTCTTGTTTTGAATCCACAGTTAGGCTGTGGGCCCAAGCGCGCGTTTCTTACGTCTGTGGCTATCCGCCACCGCCAGTATGCATTTACTGTAAACTTTGCATAAATATTTAACTCTATATTAAACGGTCTCTTTTTGTGTTAAATCCTCAATAATATTATCATTATTATTATTATTATTATTATTATTATTAGCACCGCGTCTTACTACCCGTTTGGGTTATACGCACTTACGCTAATGTGTAAATGGTAGGGTGATGTTGAGATGAAATGGAGGACCTACAGTTTATCGTGGAATCTGAACTACGGTGGAGGCCTGGCATTCCTCACATTCACAAGATGTCTTGTCAGAGGTGAAGGAATGGTTTGGTAATCAGATAAATTTGTGCCGGGACCGAGGATTGAATCCGGCCGCCAGCACATAAGTCTGACTGACACCATACCCCTAGACCACCAGGTCTCCAATAATATTATCAGAAGGATTAATTATTAGGTAGGGTTTTGTCATTAGTAATTTAAAATAATTGCATAATATTTGTGTAATACGAAATAGCTTATTTTGTACAATACATTATCATTTAATGGGTGCTATTTTGGTCGGCTCCTATTCTTTAATCAGGGTTAAATTATTCTAAGCATTGTTTGATAAAAGATAAACATGTTTAAACATTTAACTCTTAATAGTAAGTGCAATACATTGCTCTAATGCACCTTAGCTTGTGTCAGTTTCTCAACAAATAGTTCATGTATTCAAACTCTGGCCACCCTAGCTTACTACCCGTTTGTGTTATACATATACGTACTAATTACTATAGTAAGTTGGAGATGATGAAGGTTGCATTCATAGGAAGTAGCCTATATCCTAACTTGCGTGGAGGTTGAGGGGAAAATAATTCAGGATAAACAACCTTTATTAAACTTGACTGGGACTCGAACCCCGATATTCCCGTTATTAGAGGTCCAGTCTATAGCGAGAGTAATACCTTAGAAAATCTACCACCAAAGGTGACCTGGTAGTCTAGGGGTAAGGTGTCAGACTTCTGTGCTGGCGGCCGGGGTTCAATCCTCGGTCCCGGCACAGATTTATCTGATTACCAAACCCTTCCTTCACCTCTGACAAGACATCTTGTGGATGTGGGGAATGCCAGGCCTCCACCGTGGTTCGGATTCCACGTTAAACTGTAGGTCCTCCATTTCATCTCACAATCACCCTACCATTACACATTAGCGTAAGTGCGTATAACCCGAACGGGTAGTAAGACGCGGTGCTAATAATAATAATAATAATAATAATAATAATAATAGTAATAATAATAATCTACCACCAAGCCAGGCTGGAAAATATTAATTAAATATTAGATTATTATAAAGATGTAGGAATCAAACTAGGACCTATCAGGTATTTATGGATAGTTTTCTTAAATTGTGCTAAGGTGGCACCTCCCTTTGATACGGTAATCAGTTCAGTCAGCCAGTCAGGATCCGGATTCAGTGGCGTCCAGTGACGCAAAGACTGAGGCAACGCTGCCGTAATGAGGCTGTTGGTAAACCAGGCGCGGTGTTGTGGGTGATCTCATACATTATACACAAGCTCTTATAACATCTGAGGCTATGACCACACTCCCGACACAGCTTTCTTCCTAATCCTGAATGGTGAGCCGACTATACAAGGATTTCCTATTAACATTCACTTTCACCCTTCTCAGGAGAATACCTTTCACCTTCGATCGGGCTTTCCCCGGGGACAATGAACCCCCCCACCCCACCCCCCATCACGCCTAGCCTCACTGACTATATTTGTACGTGTTTTATAATTTCACTGATAAATAGCAGCTAGGGCAAGGAACGATATCTCATAATCGTGCTCGACGTTGTTCGGGGACGACCGACTCCTTCAACGTGTGTATCTGCGAGTTTCATTTCATGATCCTACCCGCCTACAGTGAAGTGACTTTATCTTTTTAAAGGGAAAATATAATTATCTTATTTCAGTACTTGCGTGTGTCTTAAATCAATGTAAGCCCCTTAGCTTTTTAGTGGCTGTCGAATCACTTCTTGCGGCAGTGAGCATACGTGCCGTGTGTGTGTGGTCATTCTACCGCTGAGCGGAGTATTACTAACTTTCTACAACACCCAAGAGTTTCCTTCTGTGCTACCTACCAGCTGACTGAGCGAAGCCAGCCGACGCGACGTACCGGTTCAAAGGAAAATAACGGCAACTCCCCTCCTCCACAGCCGACTCGGGACTGCCAACCACATCGACGACACTTCTTGCGGCGTTCCGCTGAAGAATGGTGACTTATTACCTCGTCTGTGATATGTTTTAGAGTAATTTAAAGAGTTTAGAACACTATCGTTAGTTGTAATAGTTTTGTTTGGGACAGAATACTTCACAAGATGGCGGCGTACAAGTGGGCGTGGTCTATGACCATAGTATGTGTCATAGCACTAGGGTCGCCCGAAGAAAGTGTTACCTCCACGGAAAGTGCTACGACGACGTCCGAGTCAGAGGTCCTATCTAACTCTAGCATCAACGCCGTGGATCTCAACGAGTTCACCCCTGCGGGGAATGGAACGTCCGAAGGAAGGGACTCAAGGAAAGGGAAGAATCTCTTAGATTGGATTGGGTTTGGCACAGGAGCCGATACTGACCCGTATCTGGCGAAGATCAACTCCGCGTGTCTCGAAGGCGACCTGTCCGAGTGTTTCAAGTCAAGGGCGCTGTCGACCTTGGACGAGTTCTTCGGTAAAGACGCGTACACGCTGACGGAGAACGCGCGCGTTGTGCGCATGCCCGAGGCGCAGCTGAGGCAGCTTCACCAGGAACCCTACGAGTTCTCGACGTCATCACGCGCCGACGAACCCGAATGGGATCAGTTTGTCAAGTTCATGTTGAGGAAGGTGGAGAAGTTCCTTAAGTCGACTGCTGTAGAGGTGCAGTTCCCCTCGGAGATCACGGAGCAGGGTCGATACTCGCCCAGATTCATCGACGAGATTGCCTCTGAGATAGACATCCTCGAGGACAAGAAGGCCAGTCTATTTTGTAAGTATTACTCTTGGTTTGAATGCAAGGGTATTTTCACTGTTGCATAATATAATAATATTTAGCACCACGTCTTACTACCCGTTCGGGTTATACGCTTTAAGTACTAATTACTCTAATGGATTAGGAATAGAGGGAGAGTGGAAAACCATTTAGGAAAAACCACCCCCAGTTCACCCGACCGAGATTCGAACCTCGATCTCCCCATCCTCAGTAGTGGAGCTCAACACGACAGGCACGTTAGCCAACTACGCCACCAAGGCGGGTCATTTACTGTTGCAACAGTGGACCAAACGTCAAGCTCATATAGTTTGGTTTGATGTTGGTGGGGTGGCTTGGAGTTTGAATCCTAGCAAGGTTTATTGAGAGGAAATGTTTACTAAATCGTTTCCCTCTTTGTCTTTACATAAATACGGGTGTATTTAATATAAATTCTACATATTACCACCCGTTCGGGCCTTACATATGTCTGCACTATTGTGTTAGGAATTTTAAAGGTCAAATTTAGTAAAAATATACACACATTAGCTTATTTATTTTAGCACCGCGTTTTACTACCTATTCAGGTTATACGCATGTGTACTAATTACACTAATGATTTAGGGGTTATTAAGGCTTAACTTAGAGGATGTGTACCGGAATGTGCGTGGAGGGGGAGTGGAAAATCTTGGTGATAAATAACGCATTGAGACTCCTCTCCACTACACCCTGACCAAGTATCAAACCTTAACCTCCCTACATATTGCAAGAGTGACGCCTCATATTGTGGGACCACCAATGTGTTTACTTAAAGTTGATCCGGGAAACAATAACCAAAATACTATATTTGTAAGAATCTGTTTTAACTTATATCCTAACTTATATCCTTGAAAATAAAATTGTGAATTATTAAAAATATCAAGTCGAACTAAATTTTAAGAATATTAGTTTAATTACCTGCTTCGGTGGCTGCGTGGTCTAACGTGCTAATACCACGTTGGACTAGACTGCCGAAGGTGGGGGAGATCAGGGTTCGATCCCTTTCGGGTTCACTAAGTGTGGTTTTCCTCAAATAGTTTTACACTCTTCTTGTACGCAAATGCGGGTGCACTTCCTATAAATTAATTCTTTATAATCCTTAACTGATAGTGTAATTAATACATAGGTATATAACCTGAACAGATAGTAAGACGTGGAGCCAAAAATGTAATTTTATTGAAATTGGGCTTTACACATATTTAGAGTTAGATCTAAATTAATTTTTTTGAAATTGAGCTCTAGATATATTTATATTTAGATCTAAATTAATTCACCTAAAACAACATTTTAATGTCTCATTAATTGATATGGGTATAAAAGCTTACAGTCTAAACCAAATCTAATATTGAAACAAACACTTTTAGATGTTACTTATTATTATTATTATTATTATTATTATTATTATTATTATTTCCGTACCTTGGTAGAAAAAGGGCCAATGTCACATTTACATGTTTCTGGGACAATCCAAATTAAGTCTCTAAAAGTTTTTGAATCTACATATAGCATACAAAGATCCCCCCCAAGGTTTAACTCACTCATTATTCTTGGAATGATATATAAAAACTAATGTAAAAGCAGATTTCTGTGTTCACATGTTCTAAAGACTTTGTTTTTGACATTGGCCCCTTTGGAAAATTAAAGTGAAGGTACATAGGCCCCTTTCAACCAAATGTAAATAGATTAAAACAGGCCAATCCTCATACTTTTTTATTTTTATAATATTCAATAGATGACAACTGACTGATATTGTAGTTTCCTGGTAACCATCACGTGACATTAGAATGCGACGATAACGGACAATGTCACATGAAAAGGGATATTGAAGTTTAAGAATGTTGTTATTGGGCCAATGTGACCACATATATTGGCCTCTAGAGAAAGGGCCCAACTTGTAATATAGTATTGGTAGGACATTGGTCATTTTTTAATATGATAGGATTCATGATTTTGAGATGACTAGTGGACATAGCTCAAATTCGATGATTTTGGACACGGTCCCTTTCTCTATCAAGGTACAGATCTATATTATTACTATTATTATCCTCTTTATCATCATCAGCTCATAAACATTGTTACTAGACACAAAATAGGACTTCAGGAAATATATTAACTCTTTTAGTGGATTTTTTTAACCGTCAGAAATGTACCTTCCTATATAAATCGGGCTTAACGCGTGTTACAAAAGTAACGGTAGGAAAATTTAAAGGTCCTCGAAACATTTAAAATGGGATTAAATCATATGGTTAAAGGTTTTTATCCTAATGGAGCACGCTCTTATTTTAACTCATCCGTTTGGCATTTATTCTGCCTGGTGTCTGGGTATTTGTTCCGTAGTTAATATCAAATGCTTGGTACATATCTTAGCGAAATATGGCGGGGACATTCCTAGGAGCCGGGCTGAACGACTTTAGCAAATTGTTTTGCTATCTGTTTAAGAATAAGCGTAACTAGGGTTGATGAATGGGGGAGAGGAGTTACGGGGTTAGCCCTGAGATGTATGAACTCTACACCAGTAAAAGGGAGGGTTCATTTTTGAGTGCCGAAGTGACGATTTACGATTGTAATACATAATCGGCTTGCAACTCAGTTAAAACTAAAACCATGAAACAGGATTAGACTAACACAATACCAGTTCATTTAAAAACGGTTTTTTTATTGTATAAAATGAAAGAAACATTGTTTGGTTTAACACTAAACTAACTCAAAGACAGTGTCAAATTACAACATTAATTTAGTCTGAATTCCAATCAACAAGGTGATATTTCCAGTTCATCAAGAACTTCATCCGGAGAAATGCTTATGTCTCAATGTATATTTAACATCGCTAGGCCATTCAGTCTTTGCTGCCCTGTTGTATTTCTCAAGAAGTTTTTAATCTCCAAAGAGTTGAGAATGATCTTTCACTGGTGCTTGTTTACAATGTCAAGGTTACAAAGATTTTCAACAATCCTTGGGAATATTTCTCCATTGCAGGCGACATAATAGTCCATAGCCTTTCTTGAACTTATTTTCAATCCATTCGCTATTTCGTGTCACATGTAAAGTCCCACAATTGCTGCCAAATTACTACACTGCAAATCCTGTCCGTAAAAAGCAACTATCTTTTCATCTGTTCCTTCTCTACTTCACTGATAACCGATTCCTCTTTTGGAATCAAGCGCATGAAACTGCCAAGAACTTCTTGATGGTTCAAGAAACGAATTTTTAATTGGCTTGCAAAAATGATCAAAAAATAGCAACAAAAAAGTCAACATTGAAGTAATCCTCATTGGAGTATACCTTTACATTACACCTCTGTATCTGTCTGGTAAATATTCTTGGTGTGACAAGATTTGAACCAAACAATTCAGCAAGTGTTCTAACTGATTCATAAATAGTTGAAAACTCAAGATCACTGTTTGTTCTTATTTCTTGAACTCTTTACTTGATCAGATCTATCATTATTAATGGCAGCTGGATGATCTACATTCTCAAGTTGCAAGGCTCAGCAAAGTGGTGAGCTCAAAGAGAAAACCTTTGATAACTCCAATAGATGAATTTTGTATGGCACAATGAAGCTGAGCGGCCGGTAATGATGCATCAGTATCTTCCCAAACTATTCTTTTTACCCTACTAAAACACTGGAATACCATATTATTAATAATTTGAATGATTTTTAATATTTGGCATGTTTAAAAAAAATATATCATATGTTTGTTTTATTTTTTCTAATCAATGGGGGGGGGAGGGGTTGAACCCCCTAAACCTCCCTAGTTACGCCACTGTAGTTTATTAGTTTCAAGATGGCCGCCACCCAACAACTGTTTCGCTTGATAGTTCATCCCAAGTAATTTCAGTTCAAAGATATAGAAAATCGATAGAGCACCTAATGCGTGTTTATATTGATGTATATTGGAGAACTAACATATTAAACAAGGTAAAAAACGGTGACATGGTGGTCTAGGTTAAGGTGTTTGACTTCTGTGCTGGGGTCCGGGGTTCAATCCTCGCTCTCGGCACAGATTTATCTGATTACCAAACCCTTCCTTCACGTCTGACAATACATCTTGTGAATGTGGGGAATGCCAGGCCTCCACCGTGGTTTGGATTCCACGTTAAACTGTAGGTCCACCATTTCAGCTCACAATCACCCTACAATTACATATTAGTGTAAGTGCGTATAACCCGGACGGTTAGTAAGACGCGGTGCTAATAATAATAATAATAATAATAATAATAATAATAATAATAATAATAGTTAAACATCCTGAAAAGATATAAGTAAATATACCAGGAAAATCTGTAGGAGATATTTCAATTGGAATTCCAAAGATACATTTTAAGACATTAATAAATATCATGATATAATAATTATTATTATTTTTAACATGATGCACTTGGAATTTATTGAATACGTATTAACTTTCTGTTATTCAAAAACTGTTAATATATTGGATTTTAAGAAGCTTTTTTTTTAACTAATCCTTATTTATCTCCACGCTATTTGTATAACCGAAATGGAATGTGTATTTATGTGTTTGTAGGTTCACTTGAAATAATTAAAAAATATTTGAATATATTAGCACTAGATCAATTACTAAAATAACTACTAATTACTATCGCGTGAATCTATAACGGTTATTAATACTCACTTTAAAATATTCATATGGAAAGTAAAATGTTCTATTTAAAATTTTAGATTTTATTCACCCGCCTCGGTGGCGTAGTTGGCTAACGCGCGAGTCGTGTTGAGCTCGACCGCCGAGGACGGGGAGATCGAGGTTCAAATCTCGGTCGGGTGAACTGGGGGTGGTTTCTCCTAAATGGTTTTCCACCCTCCCTTCACGAAAATGCGGGTTCACTTCCTCTAATTCAACCTTCCCAATTCCCAACCCATTAGCGTAATTAGTACTTAAAACTTATAGCCCGAACGGGTAGTAAGACGTGGTGCTAAATAATAATAATAAAACTTTATTCGTAATGTACTCCCAATATATTTCAACGGAAAATATAAATAATAATGTATATTTCATAGCTAGGCATCTTTATTTCCTTGGTCACTGTCGCTGTTGCCCCACTAATATTCATCTCGCTTGTGTCACGGTTATTTATCACGATATGGTTGACATAATTGCACGTACTGTACCTCACCATGACTCCCAAAAACCAATTGTTGGACATTTCACGGCCTAATTCACGCATCGCCATTTCCGCCTGCTCGCAAGTTCAATGCCACCACAACTTGGTACACTCCGTCTCCTGTTAAACAGGCACTTAATTGAGAACTGTTAGCACGGTACATATCTCGTGATATTATAGTCTAGTAAATAGTACGTCTGTCTAACGAGCTCTTGGTGATAGTTTCGATTTCTGGGGTAGCAAAATAAACAACCTTAATGGTGAAAATATATTTTCTTCTTTCACAGTGGCGTGGTTGGTTCATTTCCATTGTAAGCAGAAATAGTTTATATTGTATTAATCTTGAATTATATTTTTTTGCTTACCATGCAACAATACCCGTTCGAGATTTAAACATAGTTCTATAATAATTACGGTTATGTGTCAGGAATGAGGAAGTTTGAGCGTGTACCCACATTTGTGTGGAGAGAGAGTGGGAAAACATTTAGGAACATCCACCCTCCAACTACACAACCAGGATTTAAACCCAGCAAAGATAAAGTAAACTTTATATTGGCACATGTTAACTTATTTCATTTACTTTCAATGTCGAATACTGTAAAGTAATCGATATTTACTTTCTATTTGTTTTATAGAACAGGTTTTCTATAAAACTATGATATGACCACATAATTATCTTTAAAAAAAAAGTAATTCCTGTTCACATACTATATCATTTGCTTTAAATTCCCTTAATAAGTCGTTTTCCATCCACACTGCCTTCTATAAACTTGTTACGTTTACCATCCACACTGCCTTCTATAAACTTGTTACGTTTTCCATCCACACGGCTTCCTATAAACTTGTTAACGTTTACCATCCACATTGCTTTCTATAAACTTGTTACTTTTCCATCCACACGGCTTCCTATAAACTTGTTACGTTTACCATCCACACTGCTTTCTATAAACTTGTTACTTTTCCATCCACACGGCTTCCTATAAACTTGTTACGTTTTCCATCCACACGGCTTCCTATAAACTTGTTACGTTTTCCATCCACACGGCTTTCTATAAACATGTTACGTTTACCATCCACACTGCTTTCTATAAACATGTTACGTTTACCATCCACACTGCTTTCTATAAACATGTTACGTTTACCATCCACACTGCTTTCTATAAACATGTTACGTTTACCATCCACACTGCTTTCTATAAACATGTTACGTTTACCATCCACACTGCTTTCTATAAACATGTTACGTTTACCATCCACACGGCTTTCTATAAACTTGTTACGTTTTCCATCCACACTGCTTTCTATAAACTTGTTACATCCAAGGAAGAGCATAAATATGGTGAGTATTTAAAATGACTAAATAAACTTTTGGTTTAATGAATATTATACGTATTTTTGGCAGTACAGAGTTATTTAATGTACGGCATATTCCTTCCTATTTTATTGAGATAACATTCATATATGCTAGAAATTATTCTATGATGTTCTTTTATGATTTGCTAATCTTAAATGTGGAAATCTAGAAGTCACCTACTTACGTTCATACCTGGTACGTGGGCTATGTCGTTGTCCTCATCTGGTCTGATCTGACTTGACTAAGAGGTTTAGATTTGAATCCCGGCCAAGTTTACCGAGGACAAATAAACTGCAACTTATATTTTTGCAGATAGTAGATTTATATGTTTGTTTTCCTTTAAAAGAATCATTAAATGGTAGTTTATTGATTACTGTTCTTTAAATAATTGGACGTTTTTCTTTAAATAGCTTTAACAATCTTGTTTAAAATTAGTTCATGGGTACTATTTTACATGATGCATATTAATGTGTATTCTTTCTTTTGTAAATTTCTTTAATGGGAGACCAGTTTCTTAATGACTGATGTTAGAAATTTTAAAATATTTAAAAGTTGACTTGAAGAATCATTTTTAAAATATTTTAAAAATAAACTTAAAGACTCAGTTCAAAATGGGTATTCCCTACCTCAGAATTAAATTTCATGATAAATAAGAATATTATTTTACTATTTTTACAAAAATAAAGCATTTGATGTTAACTTATAAAACAGCTAGATTTGTTATAATATTGTATTTAAAATCAAATGCTCTCGTTTTAGTAATTATCAATCACATTAATTTCCTTGTTCAGCCTCAACGATGACGTAATTTGGTGAGATTAAATCTTGATAGCTTCATAGCCTTACACACTTCGGTTACAAAATGGTGTAAGGTGTCATTCTCACAATATACTGAGTTACTGATGAGGGAGATGAGGGTTCAAACCCTGGTTGGATGTAAAGAAGATGGCTTCTCCTTAATGATTGAATGAAATTAAACCATCCATAACAGATAGGCCTCATTGTAAACAAACATATAATCTGGAAGGCTAGAAGAAGAATAAAAATGATCACGTGCTTGACACAGAATATTTGAAAAATCATCAATTTTATTGGATTTTGATATAAAAGTTGGTAACCTGGTGGTCTAGGGGTAAGGTGTCCGACCTCTGTGCTCGGGGTCCGGGGTTAAATCCTCGGTCCCGGCACAGATTTATATGATTGACAAACCCTTCCTTCACCTCTGAAAAGACAAGTACAAATCACAACTTGTAAATGTGTGGAATGCTAGGCCTTCAACGTGGTTCGGATCCCAAGTTAAACTGTAAGTCCTTCATTTCATCTCAATATCACCCTACCATTACACATTAGCGTAAGTGGGTATAACCCGAACGGGTAGTAAGACGTGGTGAGAATAATAATAATTTAATAGAAAAAAATATACTTTATTTTAACCAGATGTCCATGTGAGATTTCATGGCAATCGTTAAAGTTATTTAGACGTCCTC